>PVJN01053832.1:0-13625 GCA_004026805.1 Lasiurus borealis | reverse complement strand
AGAGCCGTGGCTCGGTTAGCAACGCCACAGCGGCCCTCTCCCCGGCTCTGCAGGGCACGGAGACGTGCGCATCCTCAGGGGCAGCCTGGCTAACCGCCCCACATCAGTCACTCTCTTTAATGAGGCCCCTCCATTCAGACCCCATTTTCTTGTACACAATTCATTTCATTAAACGGCTGCAGCTGCAATTAGGAGTGGGAGAATCCAGGCATGTGTTTGGGTTCAAGATGTGTCTTGTGTGATTTTTCAAATACTTTGGGTTTGGCAGAAGCCAAGACACATTCTGTCAAGTTCTTGTTCCCCTTCGTTTTTTAAGCCCATGTGTATTAGAGAGAAATGTGGTCCATCTGATTCTCATTCATTTTCGCTTAACTCAACAAAAAAAACTGTCTTAGAAGAGCTAGGAAATATCCAAGCAGCAAATCCAGTCTCTTTCATGAAAGCCTTCTTAGAATCTTCCTCTCAAACCCCTCCCCCCCGCCCGCCCCGACGGTTTGACCATCTCCACACAGGCCCGGGATTTTCTTTGTTGCCTTTGCACTAGCTCCGTGAGCCTGGGATGGCCCTCACTTTGACCTTTTTCTCTGTCTTTTGACTCCTTTTCTCCACGGCCTAACTACAAATTGGTCTTCCCCCTGCTTATCCACAACTTGTTACCTATAGTCAACCGCTGTCCAAAAATGTTGAAAGGGAAACTCCGGGTATAAGCGCTTCCTCAGTTGTAAGTTGCACACATTTGGAATGGTATGATGAAACCTCCTGATGATGTGCTTTTCACACCGAGACCTGACTCATCCCTTTCTCCAATGTCTCCTCCGCACTGTACACGCTGATCAATGATTCTCTCTCATCATTGATGTTTCTCTCTCTCTCTCCCATTCCCTTCCTCTCTGAAATCAATAATACATATGTATATATATTTACAAAAAAACATGCTCCCCGCCTGTTAGTGAACAGCCAAGAGCCATGGAGGTTATGAGATCCACTACCTGATATACCCACGCTTGTCTTCAAATCCCTCTTATGTTGCTTATTAATGGCCCCCACGGTCACAAGTAGTGATGCCAGCGATTCGGAGAAGCCGGAAAGTACTTCCTTTAAGTGAAAAGGTGAAAGTTCTTAATTAATAAGGAAGGTGGTGGGAAGCCGGGGGGTGAGGGGAGACGTGTCACATGCTGGGCTGCTGAGATCTACGGTCAGAATGAAATCCTAAGGAAGGAAAAGAATTTGAACTAGTTTTGCTGTGCACATGCATCTGCGAAAGTTACAGCCACAGTGTGTGATGAGTGCTTAGTTAGGATGGAAAAGGCACGGGTACGTTTGAGGGTGGAGGACGTGAACAGAGTATGTGTTCTGATTGGCAGGAACTTGCAGCCCCAGAGAGGAACGGGCCTTTACAGAGACGTCAGCAAGGGACCCCCTGTAACCAGTGACACCGAGACACCAAGCTACTTCCTGCCAGTAAGCGGCAGTTATACAGACTCAGGAGTAGGTTTGGACTGAAAGATACAAAAGTCACTGGAGAGGCTGTGTCTGCCGCCGTATTCCCGGAAGAGTTCAAGAAGTTGGTTAGGGCTTGGTACCATCCGTGTTTTCAGGCAGCCACTGGGGGGTCTCGGAAGGTCCCCCCATAGATAAAGGGAGACTTCTGTAACCTCACGGTCCTCTGAGCTCCTGCACCACTTCCCCTGGCGCCCTCCCCAGCCTTCCTTCCACTCCGCTCTGTGTCGCAGGCCTCTGTGGAGCCAGGTTAGCCAGGCCCTCACTGATGTCTGCTTTCGTGTGAAGCCCTCGACCTTAATTAAAGGTCTTGACAAGAAATGACAGGCAAAAATTGGCCTTTGTGGGAAAGCTGTTGCCCAACACGTTCATTATCGTGTCTATCGATGTCCCTACGCGGGCTTCCAGGTGATACGTGCGCTGGAGGCTGGAGGACCCAGGATAGCGAAGGGCTTCTTCCTATGTGTGGATGAGCACCACGGAGCACCACTCGTTCCCTTTCTGTCTCAGCTGAGGGGCAGCTGATGTTGGTCCTAGCAGCTGTGTTGCCAGCTAGCTTGCTTCTTTTTTCTTTTTCTTCTTCAGGGACTTGGTTTTCTATTTCTATATTATTGATGCTAGAAGGGAAAAGAAAACCCACCCTTCACTGTCAGTCGCTTCAAAGTCTCTGTAGAACAGCGGGGCAAAATGAAAATAATCAGAAAGAAGCTACTCGTGATCATTTCTTCTGCAGAACAGGCCTCGTAGTTAGGAGTCATGGGGGAAAGTGTTGCTTTTAATCTTAGATTTTTCATAAACTATTTGAGTCTCATCATGTACATGCATTAGTCAATACAAAATCGATTGATTTTTTAGACTTAAAAATTAGCTAATTACACTTGTTGGTTTTTTTAAATAATAATTATTATTCCTAATTCTGACTGTCCCAGGAACACAGCCTCTGTCATTCATATTCTTCCCTGAATCTCCCTTTTCCTAGCAGAACCCTTTGTACACAACTGGAATTCGCCAGCGTCTGTTAAGTAGATGAGAAACAGGCCCAAGTGAACTGAGAAGCCAAAGACAGAGCCGCTGGCTTTGGATCTTGAGACGATTCTGGATTCAAAGCCCAGCTCTGGCTGGCCACCCTGTCCTAGATCCGGTTACTTGGATCCATCAGAGCTTTAGTTTCTTCCTCTGTCAAATGGGACTGTTTCGGGGTTGTTTTGAGGACTAACTGAGACAAGATGCTCAGTATTACAAATTCCCTTCCTTTTTCTTATGAATATTCCTGGACAGAAAACAAACAAACGAACAACAACAAAAACACTCTGTTTTAAACAGGTAACTGACCGCCGGAAGCTGCGCTGCTAGGGAGCACAGTACATGCTCTTCAGAACCACAGAAATGGGAGAAAATAGGAAAAAAATAGAAATTCCAAGCCCAAAATTATCTTCCAAACGGTGAGGTAGCCTTTACCTGGTCATAGAATCTTAGCCATCCAGGTAGAAGAGAGTGGGCTGGAGCACTGAATGTAACACAGGAGTGATGGAAGAAGGAAGGACGCTAGTTCTCCACATGTAACTCACCCTAGAGTTGCAGTAGAATGGTTTTTATCAAAATGGAATATGTATACCCTGGGACGCAAGATGACTTTACGTGGCACATGGTGAAGCATGTATTATTCCCATTGTTATGCATTTATTGAATTATGGTTTGAGCTATCACATCCAAATTGTGATATTGCACATTATTGTTAAGTATGTCTTAAAATATCTTGAAAATGAGTAGATTTAAAGGAAAATATCAATCATTTTAGGACTGGTAGAACACATCCATGTCTAAAAAAGGGAATGAGGTTCTTGAATCACCGGAAGTATGGGAAATACAACTTTAACATGTGAGTCTTGAGAACTATTTGTCATAAGGGGAGTCGTGACACTGGGCCTCTCAAGTTTGGTCCCTAAAAGACTTCCCAAAGATTCACCAATCGCACCTACACATTCCACTCTGGCTCCAGTGGGTTTCATACCAGTCCACCCCCACAGCTTGCATTCTCCCACCTCCTGCCTTGCTCTGCCTGGGTGCCCCTCTTCTGCCCTCCCTCAAGCAGAATTAACCCTACTTGCTATGATGACCCTGGGCACCTTACACTGCAATATTTTAGGGGTGTGTCTCCTAGGCAATACCTTCTTTATCTCTGTGCTCTCAACCTCTAGCATAGGGCATTCAATAACTTTTAAAAAGTGAAATAACTTTAAAATACCATTGAGATCATGCTAATTCAAGGGCATCAATATTTGTTTTAATCACTGCAAATCAGAGGTCACACACACACACACAAAAACAAAAACAAAAAAACATGACTTTTCTCTCCCTACTACACTCCTGGTATACTCCAAGGAGGCCAGCTCCACCTAGCATAAGCTTTCCTGGACTCTGCATCCTCTTTCTTAGTCTGCGATTATTTTGACAGTTATTTCATTAATGCCTTTCTACTGGCGATAGACTGTCAGCTCCCTGGGGTAGGATCACATCTATCTTTGTTCACCACTGGTATTCCCAATGCTTAGCACCAAGACAGACACCAGCTGGTCTGGTGCCCCCTAAATATCAGCCATGTAACTGAATAAATGAATTTCTCTCCCTATACACACACACACACACACACACACACACACACACACACACACACGCAAAGTTGGTCTTCTAGCATTTACATTGTTATACAGATCATTGAGGGGGCAGATGGTTGACACAGAGACCAGTGTAAACTCTCTTGCTTGTTTTCCAGGCAGATTACAGCAGAACACGATACTTGCCAACCAGAAGAGGAGAAATTCAAAATGTGAGCTTTCTCACTTACAGGGCTCAAACAACACAGAGCCAAAATAATTTTTTTTAAGTATACTCCAGCAGAAGAGTATTTCCCTAGCCAGTTTGGTTCAATGGATAGAGTGTCAGCCTGTGGACTGAAGGGTTCCAGGTTTGACTCTGAGCAAGGCATGTACCTCGGTTGTAGACTTAATCTCCAGCCCTGGTCAGGGCCTGTGCCAGAGGAAACCAATCGATGTCTCTCTCACATCAATGTTTCTCGCTCTGTGTGTGTGTATGTGTCTCCTTTCTTCCACTGTCTCTAAAACTCAATGGGAAAATATCCTCAGGTGAGGATTAACAACAGCAAGGAGTATATTGACCGAGTCCTTTCAAGGATTTTCCCAGCCATCAAGAGGACTAGGACTTTAAGGACTAGAACTTTTAAGAGAACTGAGGAGACCAGAGAATATATTACAGGCACTGACAGCTCAGAGCTGGGAGAACACCAGACCACAGGAAGAAAGAAGAAGAAAGAATCAGTGTAATAGTAAAACAAAGGCAAAGCCACTCTAAGAACTGCTTTTGTCTAGCCAGACAACAGATTTTCTAAAAGGATCAGACCTACTTTATGAGCTCAATGTGTAGCAGGGTCGCAGGGAGAATGAAGAAGAAAAGGCTCAACTTGGAGAGCTAGCAGACCCACTGCTTTTTTCATTGCTTAGGTTGAGACTATCTAGGCTGAGGCCATACGGACAAAGTCAAGAACAGATCCAACCATCCAGATGCATCCAGGTACTTCCAAACCACGAGGGACTTGCTCCACCCTCTCCTTCACATTAGGGCTAAAGAGCCGACAAGCAGATGAAGCAAATGATTAACCCAAGCTCTCTGTTGTGTTATAGGAGTGCCCAGTCTGCACACCGAGCCTTCCAGCTGCATGGAAAGGCTTGCTTCTCTGCCCATCCTTGTTCTGTGGCTACACAAGACCAAACAGCAAGCCTCCCCAACCAGCATACCAAACCAAGTAAGTCCCTTGGCAGCGAGCTTTGCCTTCAGATCAGTTGTTTGACATCACGTTTTAGCTCATCTATGGTCTATTATCTCTCAGTGGTTTTCTATCCCTCACACATTCCTGAGGCATTCGCAAATGGTGCCAACTTGGAAAATAAGCAGTGAGCCTCTAGCTTCTTTGTTGAAACATCTCCTGGTTTCAGGCAACCTACACTGATCATGCCCGTTAAACATCCCAGATAAAAGTCACTGGCTGGTCCCTGAGCTCCTCAAAGGCAGGGTCTACTTTTCTTTTCTTTCTTAATCCTCACCTGAGGACATTTTCCCATTGATTTTTAGGGAGAGTGAAAGGGAGGAGTAGGCGAGAGAGAGAGAGAGAGAGAGAGAGAGAGAGAGAGAGAGAGAGAGAGAGAGAGAGAGAGAGAGATCAATGTGAAAGAGACAGATAGACTGGCTGCCTCCTGCACACATTGCCCAACCAGGGGTAGGGTTTGAATCTGCAACTCAGATACGTGCCCTTGACCAGGAATCAAACCCACAACCCTTCAGTCTATGGTTTGATGCTCTAACCACTGAGCAAAACCAGTAAGGACAGAAACTACTTTTCACATCTCTATGGGGTCCCAGTGCCAAGGCTTGCATCTGGTTTATAGTAAGATAGCAAAAGGCTATCTTGTCCTCTTGGCTTAGGGGACAATGCTCTAACCAATGGAGCCACCCAACCAGGGCACATACTTTAGTTGTGGGTTCAGTTCCCAGTCGGGGCACATCTGGGAGGCAACCACAACCAATCAATGTTTCTCTCTCATGTTGATCTCTCTCCTTCCCTCTCTCTCTCCCTCTCTCTTGGCCACCTTTCCCTCTAAAAATCAATAAAAACATACCTTTGGGTGAGGATTTAAAAAAATAATCATCGTCCTTGGCCCAGAGCTTACAAAGATGCCTAACCTCTATGGGCATCAATATTCTCACCTATAGATTGCCATGAATACCCACCACCTGATAGAATAGCTATGAGGACGGAAGGTGGTAACAATGTGCATAGTGCACCAGGCCCACGAGATGCCCCATCCATCGTAGCTCACCCAATGGCCAGGTCTCCATCAAAGCTGATGCAAGCAGTGGTTATCAACCTTCCTAATGCCAAGTCCCTTTAATGCAGTTCCTCATGTTGTGGTGACCCCCCCAACCATAAAATTATTTTCGTTGCTAGTTGGGGGTCACCACAACATGAGGAACTGCATTAAAGGGACATGGCATTAGGAAGGTTGAGAACCACTGGATGCAAGGAAAGCACGAAGTAAGTCAGAGTTTAAGCTGGACCTTTTCTAGGAGACAAGCAAGCAAGAAAAGAAAGGGACCAACCAATGTGATTACCCACCCTGCGAGCGAGCGGTCAGACTTTCCTTTGCTATTTCTTGTCAGAGCTCTGAGCCCTGTTTCACCGCCAGCCCAGCCTCATCCCAACTTCTGCTTCATCTCCCAGTGAAGTCATTACGCTGGGCCAGCTCCCTGTCTATTGACACAGAGAGCCTGTGAGTCACAAATTCAACAGGATGACTTTGCTGCAGGGTGATTGACTGGAAAATGTTCCCTCATCTGAAAAACTTTTTTCAAGCAAATGGACATGCTTATTTTTGCAACATGGAGTGGAGGCTCTATTTATTTGACGTTGGTCTCTGCGACATTCCAGCTGGCCCAGGGAGGGCTCCCAACGCTCACGATTTGCCTTCTGAAGTTACATATATTTTTCCTCCTCGGGCTCCTTCTCCCTTCCTGCCGACTATTATATCTAAAGCAAACAGTCCCAGCACAATAGTTAGATTGCACTTGAATTTGGTGTTTACTTGACATTTACCCACTGGCCGTGCTGGACAGCTCAGTCATTCCAGAACACGGCTCGGCCAGCAAGCATTGTGTTCCGCCTGTGCTCAACCCCAGCGGCACAGATCCTGAGGCTGCTAGATGGAGCCTCGGGAAGTTATTTGCACTGCTAGGTTTTACTCTGATGCCTGAACTGCTGTGTGTTAGAGGGGAGGCGGCGTCAGTGTCTTCAGTTTTCCCAGGAAACGTCTTCCTTCACCACATGGGGCAGGTGGGTTATGCTGACACCACTCTTGGCTCCTTTAAATCCAACTCACACACAGCCACAGTCCTCATTCGAAAACAGATCGCCTCGAGTCCCTGGTGCTAGATCTCAGCACTGAGCACAAATCACCAATTTGACGAGCTGAGTCCCAGTTCTCTTACTTCCTCCTCTGTATAATAGACTTACTAATACGGACCTCGCAGGATCCTTGGAGGCATATGCCAAGAACCTAGAGCAGGAGGAAGGTCTTAGAGAGTCCTGAACACGTGGGTTTGCCCTCCCTCCTGAGGTCCGTGACTCTGGCTTCAGGAGGGAAAAGGGATCAGTAAGGGCAGGTGGGAGGGGTTCCTGTGTCAGTTCCATGCAGGAAGGAGGCTTGGACTTGGCTGGGGCCCAGGACATGTATTTCATAGCCCCAGCTCTGCCCACGTGTGGCATGGGAAAGTCACCCACTCCTGAGGCCTCCATTTCCATGTGTACAAAGTGGAAGCCTCCAGTTACGTTCCAACATTGAGTGAGGAGGAAGTCCAAAAACTGCCTACCCCCAAATGTGCTGTATGCAGATGCCAGTATTTAAAAGGTCTGCTGGCCTGCTAGTATGGCTCAGTGGTTGAGCGTCTACCTATGAACCAGGAAGTCACAGTTCAATTCCCAGTCAGGACACATAGCGGGGTTGTGGGCTTGATCCCCAGTGTGGGCTGCACAGGAGGCAGCCGATCAATGATTCTCTCTTATCATTGAGGTTTCTATCTCTCTCTTCCTCTCTGAAATCAATAAAAATGTATTTTAATATATAATCCTATATAATAAAAGGCTAATATGCAAATCAACAGAACTGTGGAATGACCGGTCGCTATGATGCACACTGACCACCAGGAGGCAGATGCTCAATGCAGAAGATGCCCCCTGATGGTGAGTGTGCTCAGCCAGAAACCCTGAGCAGGGTTCAAGGCTGGTGAGTTGGACATCCCCCTAAGGACTACCAGATGCCACAGGCCAGGCTGAGGGACTCCCGCCCTCTGAGTGCATAAATTTCATGCACCAGGCCTCTAGTAAAAACATAAGGCAGATCTATATATTAACATGAATGTCTGCGGTACATTGCTAAGTGAAAATGAAATTTACAAAACTGTGTGAAACGGTAACTGGTATTTTAAAAAAAAATTTTAATGTTTTCATACATGCATGAAAATTTGTATCTGGATTGGTAGGATATGGAAAATAAGCAAGCTTTAATTTTTGAAATTGGAAAATTAAAAAAAAAACAGCTTTAAAAAGTAACTTAATAAAAGGATCACAGGATTTTGTTTAAGCATGGTGTACTAAACAAATGTGTTTGTGTGGAGGTATTTTTTATTGATTTTAGAGAGAAAGAAAGGGTTAGAAACATTAATTTGTTATTCCATTTATTCATGTATTCATTAGTTGCTTCTTGTATGTGCCCTGACCAGGGATCAAACCCACAACCTTTGCATCTTGGGATGATGCTCTAACCAACTGGACTACCCGGCCAGGACACAAATGTGGTTTCTGGTGCCCCTTTAAAACCCCACTGAAGGGATTGTAAGGAAATTGAAAAGGCAAAACTGACCAAGATAGAGCAGGAGCTGGGAAGCAGATGGACAAATTGTCCATAAACTCAGGTCAGATAAAGTGGGAAATGAAGCAACCGATTTTAAAGTGCCAGACCCTTGGAAGTCTCAGGAAGTCAAGACACCACGTTACTCAGAAAGTAAGGTACATATGCAATGGAAACAAGATTGTCGCTTGAAAATCTACATAAGCAGCAGTTAGAAAATACATCCACCCATCCATCCATCCACCTATCCATCCACCCATCCATCATCCACCCATCCAGTTAGGCGCTAAGACTCTTCCCCAGCCTGGTGCACCTGGGTGACTGCTTTTCCCCTCAAGTTGGGCAGAAAAATCACAGGTTTACTCTCTGGAGAACCTGATGGAAGAACTCTGGGGGCGGGGGAGCCTGCAAGCTGAGGACAGGAGCAAACAAGGACTCCTAGAGGCTGCAGAGGGTGGGGTGATGCCGCCTTCCGTGTGGGCTCCAGGACAGTGGCTGCCTCACTTACTGAGCTGCACAGCCCTGGGCCTGCCAGTTAACCACTCCACACTGTGGTTTTTAACTGAAGCGTGGGCTTCACTTATTCTATTTTATTTTTTAGTGGAAGGTTATTGGGAGAGGCCAGTCCTGGAAAAGGTGCAGCTGGGGTTCCATAAGTAGACCAGTGCCCAGAGCTCCCATTCCATGCCGTAGCTGGGTGTAGTTCAGCATCCAAGCTCATTGAAGTCTATTAGTCCATATGTGGAGGCCCACATGGCCATATGCCAGGGGGGTACAAGGGAGTATATCCCCTGCCATAGGAGCCAGGAACCCAGTGCAGCAGAGAAGGAGAGAGTCTCTGTGTATGTGTGTGTCGGGTTCACTTATTAAACAAATACCTATTGCATACCTCTTATGTACCGGCAAACCATAGTATGTTCTGGAGTAAGAGTAAGGCAGGCAGGGTCTGTGCCCCCTTGAAACCCGCATTCTAGTGCACCACGAACAGCACCAGCCTCAGAGGAGAAGGGAATTAGTAAAGTACTTGGCACATCGCTGGGTTCAGCGTCTGACAGTCGTGATGTTAATTATTAATCCGAATGTCCATGCTTCCTCCGCTTCCTGAAGGGAGAACACAATGAGTCCTCGCAGTACTCTCCCAGGAAAGACGAGGTTAGAACACGGCCAGCACAGTCGACCAGCATGTAACTCTTCAGTGATGATCTTGACTTTAAAATGGCCCTCGGTCCAACCTAACTCTTTTTTTTAAATATATTTTATTGATATTTACAGAGAGGAAGGGAGAGTGATAGTTAGAAACATCCATCAGCTGCCTCCTGCATGCCTCCCACCGAGGATGTGCCCGCAACCAAGGGACGTGCTCTTGACCAGAATCGAATCTGGGACCCCCAGGCCGACGCTCTATCCACTGAGCCAAACCGGTTTTGGCCAACCTAACCCTTCACTGGCTTAGGAAGGGGTCAGGTCACTGGCCGTTGTTCTAGACTTGACACAACCAAAAGAGAAGGCCCTGGCAAGTCCTGTCACAAACCCGGGAAGAGTGATTCCCACATAAATGTACTTACTCCTGGCCCTACTTACAAGTATCTCTGGGAGGATTTTGCTGAGCCTGGTCCTTGGTTGCTGCATCCGCAGGGATGCTGGTGTGTGAAGGGGCAAAGAAAACACTGTGAGAAAGCATGTTCGTCTTCAGATCCAGAGAGGAATCAGCTCCCAAGGTGTGGTACTGCAGAATGGTGTTCAGGTTTATCAAACTGGGATATACCAAGTCAGGTTATCTTGCTGGAGGGGAGAAACTAACAATGGCAGCTTTCACACCCTTGACCTCACTTAATCCTCAAAATAGTTTTGTGAGGCGAGGACACTCTTCGCCCCAATTTACAGACAGGGCAAGTAGAGGGCAGCTACATAACTTGCCCAAGGTCATCTGGCTAGTCAGAGGTCACACAGGGCCTGGAATCCAAATTTAGGGGTGGCTGTCCCAGCCATCTCCCCCAGAGTCTCTGCACTACTTTTTAATTTATTTAAAGCTGTGGTCGGCAAACTGCGGCCCGAGAGCCACATGGGGCTCTTCAGTCCCTTGAGTGTGGCTCTTCCACAAATTCCACGGCCTGGAAGAGTCCATTTGGAAGAAGTGGCATTAGAAAAAGCTTAAAAAATTTGGCTCTCAAAAGAAATTTCAATCGTTAATATTTGGCTCTGTTGACTAATGAGTTTGCCGATCACCGGTTTAAAGTATTACATGTCTCTTTCCCTCCCCTGCCTTTCCCCCCACTGACCCACACCCCTACTGGAGGTCAAACCCCCACTCCCCCAGTTTCTATGTCCATTGGTTATGCTAATATACAGGCATACAAGTCCTTTGGTTGATCTCTTATCTCTACCTACTTTCGTCCAAGCCATTCCTTCATCCCCCATAACCCGGGGAATTCGGCCAAGACCCTCCCTTCACTGAGCTGTAGCTAAAGGGCGCAAAGAATTCACCTCCGATAATGACACTGTCATCCGCACTCAGCCCAAAGATAGTGTCTTGGTTTTAAAGAAGCCCCAAAGAGTTGCTATTTCCAGGGAAACCCGAGTTTGTTGAATGAAACACCGAATACTGAAATTCAACAGTTCTGTATTTCCCATAAATACGTCATTCTGAGAGGTTGGCTGGGTGAAAGCGGCAACCAGAAAAATTCATCAGGAACTGACAACACAGGCTGAGTACTGTCTTCGAGTCGATGACCTTCTTGAATCCCTATTATAATGCTGGGAATGTCACTAAGATTAGGTAAGTACTCCAGGGCTTCCTCTTCTAAGACGTTTCTGATAATCCACTGATAGAATGATAATCCACTCATACAGCTGGGTCTAGATTTGAATGATCCACTTTGAAAAGTTGCATCAAGCACAACAGGAGATATTTGAGTGCTGCAGAAACTTATTTTGGCCTTTTTTATGTTTTCCTCATGAACAACTGGCCATCCCTCCCAGCACTCCCGCCACCAGTCAGTACATTAAAATGATTAACAAACACAATGTTTGTGAAGAAGAGGCAACCGCAGGGTAATCAAGTGCATTGTTGTTCTTTGAAAAAATCATTTCCCTCGCTCAGAGTACATAATGTCAAATTGGCAAAAGTACCCTATCTTCTTGTGCTGCCCACAAACTGAGAAGAAAATTAAACACAGGATTGTTTGTTTCTTGTTTGCATTTCTCAGGGTGTGAAGCATTCATTTTCAAACCTCAAAATCCCTCCACTTTCCATAGCGCAAAAATTTCGCCTCCATTCTGATTGAAACCAAGGTCCGGGGTTTTTCCCAGAAGGGCCACATTGTCCTAATCTACATGTCAGAGGGATTAAGGCTGTTGAATTAAGAAAATAATAGTATCTTTGAGAATATACAGTCTTAGTTCTCCTTTTGATTCTAATCCTTTTTGGGAAAGAGTTTACGAGGCCAGGGAAATCAAGGGGAAAAGTCCAGCAACAGGTTTTTTCTATTGACCTACCTTCTTTGCTAGGTCATTTACTTTTAAATGCTGTATTTCTTTTCAAATGCTTAGAGTATCAGAGTATTTCTCTTGTGGCCTTAAAAACAACCATATTAAAAGGAAAAAAAAACAGACTAGATAAAGGGGTAAATGCTTGGTTAGAGCATCGTCCTAATACACCAAAGTTCTGAGTTTGATCCTTGGTCACGGCGCATAGTAGCAACAACCAATAAATGCATAAATAAGTGGAACAACAAATTGATCTCTCTCTCTCTCTCTATCTCTTCCTCCCCCTTATTCTCTCTCTAAAAATCAATCATTCAAATTTTAAAAAGAAAATCAATTGCTAATTAAAATGAGGTTTTTTTTAAATGGTAAATGCTAGACCCTAATTTCTTTTAAAAGAAATACTACTACATAGTTTACTTTTAAGACATATCACTATGTATTATATTACACTTAAAAATAAACAACCTGAAAAGAGGTTTTTTGTTGTTTGTTTGGAGTTTTTTTATTGTTGTTTGTATCTTCTTAATGTACAGGCTGAGGACTCTGGAAAGTTGAATCTAACATACTGCTGTCAGAATAATTCAAAAGTTTTTAAGATAATCCCATTAAGTCTGGGGCTTATCTTTTAAATAGCTTCAAGAATGTATTGGGCCTAAATTGGGGCGGGGATGGGGGTAGGGGAGGGGGTGTTAAGCACATAACTTAAATGATGAAACCTAAAGGTTCACGAAAAGAAGATTTTAATTTCGTTTCTGAGAATCCACTTTTTAATGTCTGTGACTCATTTTCTGCTCTAAAAACTTCAATCGCCCATGTTTGGGTTTTAAAGGCAGTGGATTTGGCTACAGAAAAGAGTGGACTCTTTCTCCATTTGGTTTTGGTTTGCCTTTTGGTTATTTTTGTTTGTGTTTTCGAGTTGGTTTTATTACAATGCCTTGGCCAGGCCGTTCTCTCACTTTTGTCCCACTGCTCTGAGAGGCCAGAGTTATGAGGGGCTTACTTTTCGGTCGCCTGCCCAGAGCTTTTCAAAGAAGGAAAAGAATCGGATGGAGAAAGAAAAGGAAGGGAAAATAGTACCCAGCCATCGAACTCACAACCAGAGAGAACCGTTAAGGACCAGCAGGGCTCCCAGGTGAAGCGTTTACCCGGGCAGTTTTGCTCACT
>PVJN01053831.1:0-13721 GCA_004026805.1 Lasiurus borealis | reverse complement strand
CAGTGAACTAGAGCATATTCATTTTTGCTGAGCCTCTGGGGTTTACTCACTAGTGAATGTTTTATTTGTGTCCTTTGCACAATTTTCTATCCAGTTGTTGGTTTTGTCTCATCGATTTTTACTTGTGCTGTGCATAGAAAGCAATCCTTTTTGAGACTATAGTAACACACTTTTCCAGACATGCTTATTTTTTTAATTAAATCTTTATTATTCAGATTATTACATTTGTTTCTCTTTTTTCCCCTCCGTAGCACCCCTCCACCTGGCTCCCAACCCTCCTTCTATCCTTACCTCCCTCCCGTTGACCTCATCCATAGGTGTATGATTTTTGTACACCCCTCATCCCTTTTCCCTGAGAATTATCAGTCCACTCCCTTTCTGTGCTCCTGATTCTATTATATTCACCAGTTTATTCTGTTGGTTAATTTTTTTTTAATATATTTTATTGATTTTTTTACAGAGAGGAAGGGAGAGGGATAGAAAGTCAGAAACATCGATGAGAGAGAGACATCGATCTGCTGCCTCCTGCACGCCCCGCACTGGAGATGTGCCTGCAAGCAAGGTACATGCCCCCTACTGGAATCGAACCTGGGACCTTTCAGTCCGCAGGCCGACGCTCTATCCACTGAGCCAAACCGGTCTTGGCCTGTTGGTTAAATTTTTAATTCACTTAATTTTTAGATTCACTTGTTGATAGATACGTATTTGTTGTTCATAATTTTTTATCTTTTACCTTTTTCTTCTTCCTCTTCTAAAAGAGTACCTTTCAGCATTTCATATAATACTGGTTTGGAGCTGATGAACTCATTTAGCTTTTTCTTCTCTGTGAAGCTCTTTATCTGCCCTTCAATTCTGAATGATAGCTTTGCTGGATAGAGTGTTCTTGGTTGTAGGTTCTTGCTATTCATCACATTGAATATTTCTTGCCACTCCGTCTGGCCTGCATCGTTTCTGTTGAGAAATCAGCTGACAGTCATATGGGTGCTCCCTTGTAGGTAATGAACTGTTTTTCTCTTGCTGCTTTTAATATTCTCTCTTTGTCTTTTGCTCTTGGTATTTTAATTATGATGTGTCTTGGTGTAGTCCTCTTTGGATTCCTTTGATATGGGGTTCTGTGTGCTTCCTGGACTTGTGAGTCTATTTTTCTTACCAGATGTGGGAAGTTTTCAGTCATTATTTCTTTAAGTAGGTTTTCAGTATCTTGCTCTCTCTCTTCTTCTGACACCCCCACAATTCTGATGTTGGTACGCTTGAAACTGTCCCAGAGACTCCTTACATTATCTTCACATTTTTGGATTCTTTTTTTTTCTTGCTTTTCCAGTTGAGTGTTTTCTGATTCTTTATATTTCAAATTTTTGACTTGATTCTTGCCTTCCTCTAGTCTGCTGTTAGGTCTCTGTATAATATTTTTTATTGCAGTCAGTGTATGTTTAATTTCTAGTTGGTTCTTTTCCATCTCTAGTTGGTTCTTTTTCATCTCCTCTTGGGTCTCGCTAACTTTATCCAACTTTCCTAGTATATTCTTGAAAAACCTTATAATCGTGTCATTTCTTTTCCTCCATTTCTTTTGTTTTTGAAATCTTCTCTTGTTCCAGAATTTTCACTATGCCGAGAGAACTTCTGTGTTGGATTCAGCCTTATGATACCAGACTTGCAAAACTGCAAAAGCCTCTCTGTTGAGCTTGGGATGGGTGGAGTCTCAGGGCTTAATGGATGGCCTTGCCTCCAGTCAGCCCCACCTACCACGGCCCCTGAGTCTCACATGACTGGGTAATCGCTGGAGTGGTCCCTGTGTGGGAAGTGCCTCTAGACTGCTGCTTTTCTGGCTCCCCTGCACTCCGGGACCATATGAATCTCGGTCCTCAGGACTTCGCCCGAATCTGGGGTTTAGTGGAGTTAGAAGTGATGCAGTTGGGATGCTTTATCTCCTGCCCTCTTGTGAAAATCAGGGGCACAATTAGCAGTCAGTCTTCTGTGCGCAGTGCTGTGCATTCCACCCAACTTCTGCCCTCCTGCAACTCCCCCAATTTCCGTGCACTTATCCCTTTTCACAGTCCAAATTCCCCCCATATGAGTTTCGGCTGGACCTGGGGTTTAGTGTCGTAGGAAAAGGGGTTCAATGCCATTGGGAGTCTCCTGCCAGAGAAAGCCAGTCAGGTACTCCGGCACCTGATCTCTCCACACGTGCGTCTCCGTACCTCACTTTTTGCGGCTTCTCTGGGTCTCTGTGAGTTCTTCTCTTTCCTTCTAGTGGTAGAATTTCCACTCAGCCAGCTTTCCTGTGGTTCTAAATGATGTCTGCTCTGTCTTTTAGTTGTAGTTTTGAAATTGTTGTGCGAGGCAGCAGTGTAGGTATTTACCTATGCCGCCATCTTGGTTTCTCTCCAGACATGCTTATTGATATTAACTTTGAGTTCTTTTTGCCATACCAAAAGAATTATTTGTATATGGTCAGATAAACCTGTCTTTTAGTTTATACTCAGTGTATTGGTTTTTAGTAAGGAAAATCTCCCCAAACTATAGATTGTATATGTAATCTACTAGATATTTTTCTTCAAATTTTAAAATTATTTTTATTTTACATTTAAATCTTTAACCTATTTGCAATTTACTTTTGAACTTAGTATAATATGGCAGTCCAGTTTTATTAACCACTTGCCCTATTTAAAAAAATCATCTTTTTTCCATTGAACTAATACTTTAGCATACAAACATTTCTAATAACCATTGTGATATAATTGTGGATTATTTATTTTTTTCAATAAATATATTTTGTTTCACAAGTTCCATATTGATTTGAGTGCATAAACTTCATAGTAGGACTGATATTTCACTAAGTCCCCCTACATACACACTCTGTTTTGTTATATTTTTATATTGTTTTAGTTATTCATTGTCATTCTTTTCCATAATCATTCTAGCTAATTCCAACAAAACCTCTGTTGGAATACTAATTGGAACTATATTAAATCTGCATATTAACATTTTTAGAATTAACATTTTTTATATTGTCTTTCATTCCAAGAACATGATGTGAATTTCAACTTATTCAAATCTTGTTTGGTGTCTTTTAATAATTTTTTCTCCCAGTGTTTGTTTTTTTTTTTCCAGTATTGATCCTAAGTCTATCTTGTTAAATTTATAAGTATTTAGAATTTTTGTCACTATCATAATTTGAATGGATTTTTATTAGTGGCCTAACAAAGAGCTTTCTGGGTAGAATGTCCAGTCACTGGAACTCATAACTGAAGGCTCCTTCCCATCAACAGGAAGGAAAGGTCAGTATGCCTCTTTCTAAGACCTTCTAGTTACAGTCTTGCTGAGCAGTAGGGGAGGAACAAGATGGGACCCTGGAAGACCTACTAGTACAAACAAGAGAAATCTGAAACATTGCTATTTCAGCCAACCTCCTGATTTTAAGTTTCTGTTCATGTGAGAGCTCTTAACT
Source organism: Lasiurus borealis (assembly GCA_004026805.1). Classification (NCBI taxonomy): domain Eukaryota; kingdom Metazoa; phylum Chordata; class Mammalia; order Chiroptera; family Vespertilionidae; genus Lasiurus; species Lasiurus borealis. The sequence continues at coordinate 10,273 of PVJN01053831.1, read as the reverse complement.
AGACAGTTTTTTCAATAGGAACAGGGATGTATAGGAGACCATTTCAAAACATGCTGGGATAATCCAGGCAAAAATTTCCCAAAGAAGGATTTCTTCTGTTTGTTTTTTCCTCTTAGACATTCCATTTTGTATTATGATATAGATGGGTTGTTTGTTTTTTCAATGAGTATCCTTTTGTTGTTTTAGCTTATTTCCACAGATAAGTAATACAACAAGTGTACTTTCATTAACTTTGTGTTTTCACAAATAATGAAAAGAATTTTAGCCCACCGGCGGCCAGAGTATTGAATTTAACATGGCATGATTGAATAACTAATTGATACTCCACAGAATAATAAGTAAACATTTGTGGGATAATTATTATGTGTCAAGCACTCTGGTCATATGCTTTGCAGTGCATCTTCTCATTCAACCTAAAAACAACCCTATGGAATGAATAGGGCTTGTTTCATTTGATTTTATTTCTAACAATTAGGAAATTAAGGCCCAGAAAATTTAAATTATTTGTCCAAGGTCACACAACACATTAATGGCAAAACTTCGATGCAAACCAAGTGGCTGACTCAGATCTTATCATTATACTGTACTCCTCCCACACAAAAAATTTGAAGTAGAAATGTATCCCTTACCCTCTAATTTCCATTTCCTCTTTCACAAAACAATGAATTAAAAAACAAAAAAAGATGATATCATCTGGCTGTAGATTCTCATTGTGCAGAAAATTGAGATTATAGAATTCATAAATTAAGGGTCTTACATATAAAATACCCCTAAGTTTGCTTTATAAGATAAATGGATTTCTTACCCATGACCTTTATGTGCTCTTTTTGTCCTTAAATATAGTCTTTGCTATGCTGAATTTATATAGTGCCTCCTTCTGTGGTTCCTAAGATAAACTTCTACAACATGTTTGGAGGGTGAGGGAGCAAATAGAGAACCTATAGATTATTAGCAGAGAATATGAAGAAGAATGATAAATAGAATGTGATCACTTGAGTTTATATGTCTGTTCATTTAAACTGTTGTTGCTATTCTTTCAGACTATATAAAAGAGTGGATTTAAATGTTCTGTAAGACTTTTTTGCAAAGTGTGAAGGGGAAAAAAGCAGTGCTGCTCTGGATAAGGAGTGGGTGGGCAGCTGGGATCCTGGCTCCAGTCCCCATTCCATCCACCCCAATCACCTTCTTGGATTCTGGGTTTCTGCAGCTTGAAATCAGTGGTTTAGATTTTAAACTTGTTTCTGATATAATACTAACCAGAGGAAATTGAAAATAACAGTTTAGACTACATTTTAGAATTATTATTATAATAAGTGACCTAATAAAACAGTCCTTTCCAGAAAGATGCCCAAGAAATTCTAAACAGAGGTTACTTGGGAGATCGTAGGGGATGTCTGTGGGAGAGGATGACATTTTTTATTTCCTACCTTCTGGTTATTCTTTCACAATTAGAATGTGTGATTTTTATGCTTAAAATTTTAATTTAAAAATATTTCTGAATTTACATTTTCATTAATGGCTTTGTAGTCAAATATTTTCTCCCAAAGATTAATTTTTTTCAATTATGTAATTACTAGAGGCCTAATGCATGAAATTCGTGCAAGACTAGGCCTTCACAGCCCTGGCTTCATCCAGAAGGTCATCCAGATGGTCCTTTTGCTGTTTGGCTGTTTGGTCAATTTGCATATTATAATTTTATTATTATAGATTATTATAGATAATGCATGAGATAATAGGACTTAAAGAAAATTATTTTAGAGTAAATATTTACAGGAATAAACCACAAAAACATTCTAGAGTTCAGTATGTCTATTTTCATATTTTAATGCATTTGATCAAAACATTGGTATTTAAACAAAGCCTTTAGAACTGAAGAGAAAACAGAAGCACATTTAATTTCCAAGCTGCTCTTTCCGCTTTGAATTTTACTTAAGCTATAAGCAGTTGTGAACTCTGGTGACAAAGGGGGAATTTTATTTTAAAGTCATCCCCAGGCCCATTCCAGATCAGCTGAGTCCATTTATGGGGGTGGCACCCAGATATAAGAATTTTTTAAAAGCTCCACAGGTGAGTCCAATGTGCAGCCAAACTTGCGAACCAGCAAGTCTTTAGCTTTAATCTGCCAATGCTGAGCTAGGGGCATTTAATAAATTCATAAACTAAAGTAATGTCTTTATTATTTAAAATTTGTGAGAGATTAGTAAATTGTGACATTTTGTCCTCCCTTTCTTCTCCTTTGGGTTTCCCAACAAGGACTCAGCAACAATGGGGGGACGGGGAGACAGGCCAGAGAAGGGATCCAGAGATAGGAAATGCAGAGAATGTGCACAGATAGATGGAGGCCAGGGCTTGCAGATTACACTTCCTAGGAAGGCAGTAAAAATAAACAGGCACCCATCCTCACCAAGCAAAGGAATAGACTTCACAACTAGTGTCTAGCTTTGGGGCAATGGGACTAAATTGCATTATTTCAGAATGTCTAAGGGAAGAAACAGCCAGTTTCTCTCTGAAGTGGATTTATTTTTTGCAACAAACCAGACATCATGTGCTGGTTTTGTGTGTCTGGACTATGGTATTTTTTCAGGGTACTCTATATATTTCCTAGAACTTTGCGCAAAATCTTCTGATCTTTGGTCAATAGCCAGAGTTTAGAAAGACTGGGGTGGTCTAGCCCTCATTAACTCTTGAAACTGAGCAGCCAGAGCTCCGTTGCAGGACAGGACTGCACACTAAGGAGAAATGTTGGAAGTGAAATAAAATTAGCATAATAGAGAAGGATACAAAATGAATAAACAAATAAACCAGTGATATTCCTATATATAGCAGTACTAGCAATGAATAATCTGAAAAGGAAATTAAGAAAATTAATTAAAATTAAGAAAACAATTCCATTTTTGGTAGCATCAAAATGAATAAAGTACTTAAATATAAAATTACCAAGGAGATGAAAGATTTCTACACTGAAAACTATAGGACATTGCTAGATGAAATTAAATAAAACCTAAATAATTAGGAAGACACGCCATATTTGTAGATTAGAAGACATTATTATTAAGATAATAATACTACCAAAATTAATCTGTAGGTTCACTGCAATTCCTATCAAAGTCCCAGTCTCAGTTTTTGAAAAAAAAAAATTCTAAAATTTATATGACATTTTAAGGGGACCACTCTCAAATAGCCAAAATAATTTCAAGAAGAAAAAAAAGGAACAAAGTTGGAGATCTCAGGATTCATGATTTTAAAACTTAATAAAAAACTTCAGTAATCAAAACAGCATGATATTGGCATAAAGGCAGCCATTATAACAAATATAATAGAATAGACAATCCAGAAATTAATCTTTGCACATATGGTCAATTGATTTTGACAAGAGTGCTAAGACCATTCATTGGGGGAAAAGACAGTCTTTAACAAATGGTGTTGGAAAAATGGATATCCATATGCAAAAGAATAAAGTTAGACTCAAAATGGTCTAACTACCAAAAAGTAAGAGCTAAAACTATAAAACCCTTAGAATAACACAAAGAAGAAAATCTTCATAACCTTGGATTTGGCAGTAGTTTAAGTATGGCACTAATAGCACTGGCAATAAAGAAAAAATAGATAAATTGAATCCCATCAAATTTTAAAAATTTTGTCAGATAAAGATAATTAACAGAATGAAAAGCAATCTGTGGAATGGAAGAAAATATTTGTTAATCATATATTTGAGAAAGGATTAATACTCAGAATATATAAATAACTCCTACAACTCCATGACAAACCCCCCTCCCAATAATCCAATTAAAAAGTGGGTGGGCCCTGACCAGCTAATTCCATTAGTTGGAGAGTCAGCCCTATATCCCAAGGTTGTGGGTTCAATCCTTGGTCAGGGCACATACAAGAAGCAACCAATGAATGCATAAGTAAGTGGAAAAATAAGTTTCCACCCCCCTCCAGTTAATAAATAACTTTTTTTTTAAAAGTGAGCAAAAGAAATCAAAGATATTTCTCCAAAGAAGATATACAAATGGTCAATAAGCACATGAAAAGATTCTCAGCATTTTTAATAATCAGGGAAATGCAAATCAAAATCACAATGGAATATACTTCACTCTTGCTTAGATGAGTATTATCCAAAAAGTCAGAATATTTAAGATGTTGATGAGAGACATCCAGTTTTTGGTCTGGCATGTAAGAGGTTTGGAAATCACCATCCAAAAATAAAAAGCTGAACAAACAAGTAAAAAGCTGAACAAACAAAAGATTCTTCTTAGATCTGTAAGAAAAGTGATCTCCTAGGACAAACTGCTGACTTACATATTGGAGAGACAGACAGATGGATACAGAAAATTACAATTTACCAGAGTAGAAAACCACAAGCAGAAATCTCCACAAGAACTAGTACCCACATGGAAAAAAACCTGAATTTTAACTGGCAAACTGATGATAGTTCAGTCTGGACAAGTCTGATAGTTAAAAACTTCAGACATAGAAAGGGAGGAACCCACACTTTTTTTGAGTTTTACCTCCAATAGCCCTAATGGGCTCTCACAGTGATTATCAAAGAAAAGAAGCAGGGCACCAAATAGAAAATGGTAACAAATATGGTAGCTATTAATCCAACTATTTCAACAACCATTTTGAACATTAATGGTATAAATGCACCAAATTAAAAGAGAGATTGTCAGAGTAGATTAAAAAAGAATGACCCAAATATATGTTGTCTACAAGAAACCCACTTTAAATATAAAGACACATATTGAAAGTAAAGAGAAAGATATACTATGTTAACACTAATAAAAAAACAAAGAAGAGTAGACAGCGCAGACTTCAGAGCAAAGAAAGTTATCCGGTATAATGAGGGCATGCCATGATGAAAACAGAGTAAATTCTCCAAGAAGATACTAATAAAACAATCCTTAACAAGTATATACTTAAACAATAAAGCAACAAAATACATGAGGCAAAAACTGATAGAACAGCAAGGGGAAATAGATGAATCCACTACTGAAGTAGGAGATTTCCTTACCCTTATATCAGAAATGGACATATTAGCAGACAGAAAATCAGCAAGGATGGAGTTGAACTTAGATAACCAAAATGACTAGATTAGGGAGACATAAGGAACTAAGTGAGCTTTGAGTATAAATCTATAGAGCTAAGATTGAGGGTTAAATTAGAAAGATAATGTTATATAATGTTATGTAATAGAAGCTGATAACTTGTAGAATACAACTATAAAAAAATAAAATGTATGCAAAACTGTTTTCAAGATTCATAGTTATTGTTGGTAGTTTTATGTTGTTATTTTGAGATAATTGTATGTTTAATGTGAAAAAAAGCAAATTAGCAAATTGGGATATTCTAATTTCATCACCCCTTATATCCTTGAGAACCAGAATTTTCCATGTGGGATTTCTTCAGAGATTCTGAGTAATATAGAAGAGGTTAATTAAAAACCCTGTAATTCTGAAATTGAATAAGAAATATTACTATGAACTCATAGAGTATTCTCAGTCTATCTATTGAAAAGGACTAGAAACGGCTACCAACCTAGTAGCAATGAAAGCCCCTGGTGCCCATATTGTCATCTTGAAATCTCAATAAAAGAAACTAGAACTTCTTAGAGAAATGGCCAATTCCAGTTCTGAAGCACCATATGTACAAAATGAGACTGCATAATTTTGCCACATCAAGCAGCAAAAGAAGCTACATATTAGCCAAAAAATGGGGGCAATTTGAGCTTTAATGAAGATTAAAATTGCAGTAGATTAAACCCATCAAATATATTTAAATATATATATATAAAAGGCTAAGCAACCAGCCAACTGGCCAACTGGCCAGTAGATATAATGTGTACTGACCACCAGGGGCAGGAGCTGCTGAGCAACAGCAACTTTGCAGAGTGCCCTCACACACTCTGAGACCCCTCAGGGAATGTCAGACTGCCAGTGTCAGCCCAATCCCCACAGGCTAGTCTGAGAGACCCCACCTACCAGAGGGATTCCTCTCACTCTGCAGATGCTCTTCAAGTCTTGGCACTGCCCCAGGTACGATCAGCTGGGGAGGAGCTATGGGATGTTGGCTTCAGGGTATATCTAGCCCATCTTACCCAGTCCTGCCCCACCAGCCATCTTCTAATTAATTTCCTTTCAGTGTGCATGAATCCATGCACTGGGCCTCTAGGTAATTTACAATGACACTGAAAAACTGAATAAGTAACTTCTGAGTATGACAGATAACCTTGAAAACTGAGTAAATTAAATGAAAGAAGCAAGTGTTTATTCAGACTTCCCTATATAAACTTATTCGTGGTAACTAAATACTGGATGAAAAGAAGAGATCTTTATAAACTTACTTAGCTAATAAAAACAAAGTGATAGAATTAAAATATATACTGAGTGGCCAGATTATTATGATCTTTGAATGCATAATAATCTGGCCATTCAGTGTATGGGTGGGGTCCGGCCAGCCTGGCCAGGGGGAGGAGACATGGGTGGTTGGCCTGCCTGCCTGCTGGTTGAACTCCAAGTGGAGGGGACAATTTGCATATTAGCCTTTTATTATATAGGATATACACTGAGTGGCCAGATTATTATGCATATAGAGATCATAACAATCTGGCCACTCAGTGTATTTTTCAATGCTCAATGAGTTTATGGATGCAGAAACCTCATAAATGTCAATAGCTGCTACCCTCAAAACAGAGTAATAGCAGACATATATGCCTCTTGATGATAGAGCACACCACCACCTCTGGTCTTGCAAAAGGGATCAAATCTCAGCCTGACGAAGCCTCTAGATCATCTGCCAATGTTCAGGGAATGCAGAGGTGGCCCTGACTTAAGAAAATGTGAGGCCCAGTGTATGGGAAACTCTGCAGATCAAAAGGCCCAAGTTCTTGAACAGACCATTGCAACAGAAGACTTAAAAGGCATATCAAGTTTTTAAAAATGGGCAAGATGCACAAGGGAGATAAACTGTAAAGAAACTAGCAAAAGTGATCATATAAAAGTCTATAGGGAAGATGAAAAATGGTGGCAGAATAGAGGATGTTGTACAGACATGCTCCCAGGAACAAGCTGGAATTACAACTGAAATATTGAAAGGCTCCCTGAATAATCAATGGAAAACTCACAGGAGAGAACCTTGGTACCCAAAAACAAAAGATGGAGACTGCTTGCATGGAGACTGGTAGGAAGGGTGGAGGTGTGAAAAGAGTGGCTGGGCACCCACAGATGGCAACTGAAGTCCTAGCCACTGATAACTCTGGGATCTAATCCTGAAGTTGGGCTCCCCAACAAAGAGCACCAAACTGAGGAGGGTGCCCATATGATATCTAGCTGTGAAAAGCAGTAGGGTGCTGTCTGCCAGGGAGTGGCAACTGAAAGTGTGGGCACCCTCTTAAAGGGCCAATGCACAAAAATTCTCTATGGAACCACCCATCTTGTGCTCTGGCAGAGGAAGTGTGAAGTGGACTGGAGCTATGAGAGCAGAACCCAGGACTGGGGACTCTGGGGATAGAGTTCAGAAGGCAGACACCCCAAGTTTACTGGGCTGATTTATTTTCCTCACACAGTGGAGGACAGGTCTCCCAGTCTGGGACTTTTCTCACCATAGACATCTGCCTTGGCTGGAGGGAAGACAATGACACACTCTCTTGAAAAACACCTTGCCCTTAGGCCACTTAAGAGATTAAAAGTAACAATTAGCCTCCAGGCAGGAGAAACTTCCCCACCCTGTTGAGGCAATTCAAGTAGGAATCCTATTAGTCTGTAGACAGAGGTGGTCTCTGGAGGCTTTAAATCTTTGCCTGATCTAGTTAGTTAGAAACAGCCTTTAACACTGCCCTGCACAGAGACTGAGAGGTGTAGAGGATCTACCTAATACATAGTCATAAACCCAAACAGAAAGCCAAAATGAGGAAACAAAGAAGCAACCTTGAAATGAAAGAACTAGAGTATTTTCCAGAAGAAGAGATAAATGAAGCAATTTATCTAAAATAGAGTTTAGAGTAATGATGTTAAAAATGCTCAACAGTATGAAAAAAGATATAGGAACTATGAAAAAAGAACAGTCTGAAATAAAGAATGAAAGACACAAATAAAGAACACATTGGAAGGAATACATAGAAGATTAGGAGAAGCTGAGGACCGAACCAGTGAATTAGAAGACAGTTGAAAATATCACTCAATTAGAGAACCAAAAAGAAAAAGAAAAAAAAAACAATTTAAAAATAGGAGGACAGCTTAATGGAGCTGTGTGACAATGTGAAATGTAACAATATTAGAATAGTAGGTGTGCCAGAGAAGGCAGAAAGGGAGAAAGGAATAGAGAAGGTGTTTGAAGAAATAATGGTAGAAACTTCCCTAACTGGTAAAGGAAAAAGTCACACAAGTTCAGGAGGCACAGAGAATCCCAAACAAGAAAAACCCAAACAGACCCATACCCAAACACATCATAATTAAAATGTCAAAACTTAAAGACAAAGAGAGAATCTTAAAGGCAGCAAGAGAAAAGAAAAGTGTTACCTACAAAGGAGTTCCCATAAGGCTGACCCGTGATTTCTCATCACAAACTCTAGAGGCCAGGAGGGAATGACAGGAAGTACTCAAGATAATGGAAAGCAAGGATGTGAGACCACTATTACTATATCCAACAAGGCTATCATTCAAAGTAGACAGTTAAATAAAAAGCTTCCTAGACAACAACAACAAAAAAAAGCTAAAGGAGTTCTTCACTACCAAGCCAGCATTACAAGAAATGCTAAAGGGATTGCTGTAAGGGATTGCTGAGAAAAAGAAACAGAGAGAGAAACCTAGCCACAAATAATTAAAATGACTCTAAATAAGTACCTCTCAATAATAACCTAAATGCAAATAGATTAAATGCTCCAATAAAAAGGTGTAGGGTAGCTAAATGAATACAAAACCACCCAACTATATGCTATTTATAAGAGACCCATCTCAAAACAAAAGACACACAAGGATGAAAGTGAAAGGATGTGAAAAAATTTTCCATGCAAATGGAAAAAGAAAAAAAAAAGCTAGAGTAGCAATACTTATACCTGACAAAATAGATTTTAAAAGTATCATGCTAGGCAAAATAAGCAAGTTGAAGAAAGATAAATATATGATCTCACTCATTTGTGTAATAGAATGAACAACCTAAACTGGTGAACAAAAATAGAACTAGAGGGGATAAATATTCTAGAATATAATAGAAGTAATCCTGTTATTTGCAGATTTTTAATATTTCCTACAACTTTTGTGAGATCATACTATGTTAGTACAGTTTTGATAATATTATTGTACTTAAAATTCTTTTATTCTTAAAATATTAATTTATATTGCATGTAATATCATATGTAAGATCATTTTTCTTGAATAATTGGTGTTTATTGCATATAACATTATATTTAAGATTGTTTTTCTTGAAGTATTAAGATTTATTGTTTGTAACATCATTATATTTAAAATCATTTTTCTTGAAATAAAAAAAAACTAGAAAAAAAGTCTATGGGGACATCTGTAATAGTGTCAACAATAAAATGAAGGTGGGGGTGTGGGGAGATAGGCACCTGGTTACTTTTGGGAGGATGATAGGGGGCTGTGATTTGGATTCAGGAACATTAAAAGACTTCTGGACTGGCAGACAGAGTTCTAATTGTTGACCTGGGAGGTGACTGCAAGGATGTTTGCCTCATAATAATTCACCAGTTAATATATTTATTTTGGGTGGTTTTTTATACCTGTGTGGTTTTTATTTTATTTTATTTTAAATGTATTTTATTGATTTTTTACACAGAGGAAGGGAGAGGGATAGTTAGAAACATCCATGAGAGAGAGAGAGAGACATCGACCAGCCGCCTCCTGCACACCTCCTATTGGGGATGAGCCTGCAACCAAGATATATGCCCTTGACTGGAATCGAACCTGGGACCTTTCAGTCCACAGGCCAACACTCTATCCACTGAGCCAAACCGATTTTGGCATTTTTAAATAAATCTTTATTGTTCAGTTTATTACAGATCTTTCTCTCCCTCCCCTGCCACCCCGCATAGCTCCCCTCCGCTTGATTACCCACCCTCCCCATGCCCTTACCCCCACCACTGTCCTAATCCATAGGTGTAAGATTTTTGTCCAATCTCTTCCCACACCCCTCACACTCCTTTCCCCCTGAGAATTGTCAGTCCATTCCCTTTCTATGCCCCTGATTCCATTATATTCACCAGTTTATTCTGTTCATTGAATTTTTTATTCACTTGATTTTTAGATTCACTTGTTGA
>PVJN01053830.1:0-13611 GCA_004026805.1 Lasiurus borealis | reverse complement strand
TTCCCACTTGAAATGTATATTTATACATTTGGCCTTCAATTTCACTGGAATGAAGAATAAAATCATTTCACACACAAGCTGTGATTTTGTTTATATTTCTCTTCTCAAAGATAACTGTTTGTTAATGAAATCTACCATCGTTATCTAAACCATGAAAATAGTTAAATAATTTCTGAGATTGATTTCCCTAGTGTGGAATGCAAGATATGTGAAATGCAAGCTTACTTGACAGGAAATCCAAGCCCATTTTTAAGTACTATGGGTCACAATCAGTTCCATTCAACAATCATTGAATGAGTTGCTAACTGGAAGCTTGAGCTACTGAGCAATTATCCTTTGGAGAAGAATAAACAAAAGCATAATTTATTAATTTGCTATTTATTCTGCCAGTTATATAATTAGTTAACTATTGCAGACTTGCATTGTGGTATGTGTAAATGACATAAATGTGTGTATATATGTTATGTTACTTTATGTTCAACTTAGAGATTGTCTATTCTTTACCCTTCCAGCTCTCATTTCTTCATTTTACAAATTAAAACAACTGAAAAAGGATGAAGGACTTGCCTAAATGTAGGCAATGGAAGACTTAACAGGAGAATCCTGGTTTCTTCCTCCTTCCAAGTAAGCACTTCTTCTGAGGTTCACTTGTAATTTTTTTACATGATGCTTTGAGTTTTACACGCTTTGCTCAATTCCATCCACTTGACATGAAAATAATTTTAAAAAGCATTTACACATATTAGGTTATTTTTAAAGACATTCATATGGCTGTGTGTGTGTTAGTAAATGAATAAAACATTAGTTTTTAAAAATTGCCTACATTTAAAGTATATGTGTGTTTCTAGTAAAATGAATTTCAAGCAAAGTCCTAAAGGCTCTTAACCAACACTAAATTTGATTTGTCCCAAAACTGTGTCTTCATATTAGCAAATAACTCTTATAAGCATCTTTAACATATCTTTTTAAATTATCTGGATTGACTGTCTAGACTGTTTCAAGTTCCCTGGATAATTTCACAACTCCCTCTTTGCTCTAACAGTATGCGTGTGACCTTGAGTTAAATTAGAGAGCTTTCTTTTTCTTTTAAATGCTTCATACGTACCACATACATCATTTAACATTAAATATTTTTGCTTTAAAGTATAGAAGAAAAAATTTCTTGGTAAGCATTATTAAATACCATATAGTAAAATTATCAGGTAACATGACTGCACATTTTCCAACCCTTTTTTTCTGAAAATAAATACATTGTTATGGAAATTTAAAGAAATCAATGCATTTTTATCAAATCAATGTGCATTTGCTATAACAAGCATACAATCCATTTTTAATTGAGTACTGTTTTTTAAAACCAATAAGATCACTGTAGGTCAAAAAACAAATATATTGATACTTAACTAACTATGTACATTTTTGTTGTCAATAATATGAAATCCTCAAGAGCATCTAATAAGTCACATTCTCTTTTTCTACTTTTCCACATGACAATATAGCAATGAGGAATCCATTCTTAGTTTAAGAATTCATAAGTCACTTTTTTCCAAGATAAACTCATCTCATGAGAAGTATGGACCTGAGAATCTGAAACTCTTTGGGTCCAATAGTAAGTCTTCAATGTTGACACTCAGAAACCTATATTCTTATTAGATGTCAGCCTCTGAAGGTAGAAAGGGATACCCAGAAGCATCCTGTAACTTTCACTAATTACATACAAGTCCACAGAAGGTCAGTAATTCTGGAAGTAATTTCAATTGCAGATTCAATGTGAAATGGAAACAAATCCAAGGTCTTCCCGATATCATTCACAGGTCCAGTGAGCATCTCTTGAAATGAACTTCCATGGGTTTGCTAATCCAATCAGTATTTTAGAATGCTACCTGATTCCCTTTCGTTTACTAATAGTATGTTTATTAAGGTGCAGTTAAGTGCAATGAGTTAGCCATTTAAGCTTTGACCCATTTCCCTTGATTTTCGCTTTCAGAGATTTCATGAGCAAGTCTTTATTCACCTTGCTCATATCCTTCATGACTTTATAGACTCCAATCATATCCTTGCCAGCCTTCATCTTTCATATTATTCTGACCAAACTAAAGACATCTGATGATTTGAAACATTTTGGAAGCACTTCCTTTCATGTCCAGCCAAGATGAAAATTAGAGGGCTCCATTGTGTTCTCAAGGAAAAAAAATTATGTGTTTGGTACTTGAGGCTGTCTCAAAAAAATGAGATCTTACAGAGTATATCTCTGTAGAAGACATAAAAATGGGAAATACTTAGACCTACTAGAGACCCAAATCCAAATACCTATATCCTCTCTCACCTTAAAAAGACTCCTCTTGCTAGCAGCAACAGTTCTGAAGGAGGTGTGCTACCCATTTCCTTCTTTTGTATGTTCTGAGGAAAATCATTACCATAGGAAGAAAGTATACTATCACAAAATATTTTGTCTTTATCTTCCACTTAAATGATGCTGATTTCTTTAACTTAACAAATTCTATGGACTTTTTTTTTTTTTCATGTAAGAATGTTGTAAAACTCGAATGTCTCTGAGTTAATTTATCCATTATCTAAAAAAATCACTTTGCTTTCCTTACTGATGCTCAGATAAGATTAACATTAAAAGAACACTGAGCTACTGACTAGAACAGTGGTCAGCAAATTCATTAGTCAACAGAGCCAAATATCAACAGTACAATGATTGAAATTTTTTTTGAGAGCTAAATTTTTAAACTTAAACTTCTTCTAATGCCACTTCTTCAAAATAGACTCGCCCAGGCCAAGAGATTTTGTGGAAGAGCCACACTCAAAGGGCCAAAGAGCCACATGTGGCTCGTGAGCCACAGTTTGCTGACCACTGGACTAGAAGAATGAAAATAGAAGCACAGGGCACTAGCAAAAGGGTCAGGGTTGAATTGGCACATCCATCAAAAGTATTGGGCCACCAATACGAAGTAGGTATTTTTATCTGCATTTTAAAGTTGAGGAAACAGAGGTTTCCCTGGGACCCAGAGCTTGTTAATGACAAAATTGGGATTAGAACCCAGGTTTTTCTGACTTCATAGCTAAAGCTTCAAACCATTTTCCTATCCCTGTATCTCAAAGTTGAAGTTCTTCTGCTACTCCCAGCAGCCTAGTGCCTTACTGGCGAGAACCCTACTTTGCTAATTAGGTCCTTGAGTTAGTGATTTTCCTAGGAGGGTTTTTTTGTAGTGCCACCTTACTTTCTTTGCCAATTAAGATTACCCAGTAAATTATCACAATATCCTCAGTTATACATGTGTGATCATAAAAGCCTTTGTCAGGAAATCAGTTGTTTTAAGTATTGGTTCCAGACCTTCCACTGACTGGTTGTATGTCTCTGTGTCACCCACAGGAACACTAGGGGCAAAGCCATGACAATGAGCTGAGAGGATTGGAGCCCTCCTGACACCAATAGTCATGATCTATTTGCAGTCTTCTGTCAATCTTATGGATTTCAAATCTTTTCCTAAATATTAAAACTCAGTGTGTATTTAGCAGGGACTGGAGGAAGTTGAGAATAAGAGTAGAGGATTTGGCCCTAGCCTGTTTTGCTCAGTGGATAGAGTGTTGACCAGCAGACCAAAAAGTCCCAAGTTTGATTCCAGCCAAGGGCACGTACCTTGGTTGCAGGCTCCTCCCCTAGCCCAGGCCCTGATCTGGGCTTATGAAGGAGGCAACAAATTGATGTGTTTCTCTCACATCAATATGATGTGTTTCTCTCACATCAATATTTCTCTGTCTTTCCCTCTCTCTTCCACTCTCCCTAAGAATCAATGGAAAAATATCCTCCAGTGAGGATTAGCAACAACAACAAAAGAGTAGAGGATCTGTTACAGTTCCACACACAACACAATATTGGGGATAAGGTAACTGTTGCTTCTTCATATGAATACTCCACAACATTAACTTTGAGGCTTGGTTTGTGTTTGTTTAATTCTTTTGCAAACTGGATTCCATACTGTCACCAAGAGCAAAGTATTTTTTCACTCACCATCAACTGAATACAGAATATGTGCCAGAAACTCTAGGAATAAACTTGAATATTGACATATGAATTGGGCCCTGTGGGAACTCAAAGTGTAGAGGAAGGGACAGATAATTAATTATCATAGCTAGCTAACTTTTAATAAGCACCCAATATATGCTAGGCAGTGTTCCAAGCATTTGACATGGATTATCTCATTTAATCCTAATGTAAGTCCTCTGAGGTAGATAGGATATTCTTTGACAGATAAAGAAACTGAGTCTAAAGGAGTTAATGAACTTATCTAAAGTCACACAGATGGTAAATGCTAGAGTTGAGATAGGACTTTAAGGTTTATATTTTAGCTTATATGTTTGGCCTACCTGCTGTTATTTTCTTATAGTACTTATAGTAAAAGTTGAAATAAAAGTCCCTATGGGAAGCTGTGGGAACTGCTATAAAAAATACAAGCCCTAATAGGACTTCAAAAATTTCTAGGAAAATATTTCTTGGGTTTGATGCCATTGTTTTTTTTCTTTGGAGAGGATCTTTTCCCCAGTATTGATTGTCAAGTACATTTGCATTAAACACTATTTATTTTTCATATTAATATTAAAATTGAAAAAAATTAATTTTATAAAAGGAAAGGGGATTTGGGAAAATTCAAACACTCTGGAAATTATTTATTCAGGCTATGTGTTTTATTTTTTATTAACCCTCATCCAAGGATATTTCTTGTATTGATTTTCAGAAAGAGTGGAAGGGAGGGGAAGAGACAGAGAAAGAAACATCAATGTGAGAGAGGCACATCGACTGGCTGCCTCCTGCCTGAACCCTGACTAGGGTCAAGGATCAAGCCTGCAACTGAGGTACATGCCCTTGAGTGGAATCAAACTTGTGGACCCTTCAGTTCCAGAGCCACCACTCTAAACACTGAGCAAAATTGGCTAGGGCTGGTTATGTGTTTTAATTCAACACAAATTTTAAAACTATTAGGACTGGTTATCATGAGGATAAGTTCTAAATAAGTACAGAGCTATGGAGCAAAGAATGAATTTACTGTTCTCACGTGTCTTGTTTAACAAACCAGCAAAAGATGTTTCTTTTTAGAACTAATTAAAGCTTAACTGTGCTTCAATTTAAAAAAATAAATGTTAAATAATTGCTTTGTTTAAAAAACAAGCAAGAGAGCTAATAAGTTTACTAAAAACACCAACCCAAGACTCAGTCAACACTGAAGTTTCTTTTTGCGATCTGGGCCAGCCTCATCTTACTGATTTGTTATTTTTCTAAAGCACAGTTGCCAATTTCAACTCCATCTTCTTTCCATTGTTATATTATGTTGATTAATTCAAAGATGAAGTTCAGGCTAGAGAGAAAACTAGACTTGTCCATGGGATACATTTGGAGGGGAGGTAGGTTGAAGAGCCAGAAATTCATTGACTGCTATTATGTCCATGTGATACTTACTGAGGATAGCCAGTGGTAAAACTTCTGGGAAATGGGGAGGTTCTAGAGAGCCTTCTTACCACAAAGAAGGTGGCAAGGGACTCAGAGTAATCATCACTTTTAGGCTCACACCATGTGCAATTATGACAAATTCACCTTCTCTATCACCAACTCCCATTTCTTAATGAACCCCTAAGGCAGAGTTGTGAGCCAGACCCACCCCTGAAAACAACTCTTAAGTCATTAGGCACCTTCTATTGATGGAAGCCTAGAGACACTGGCTAGCTGGGGGCTTTGTGGTACCAAGCACCAGTGGATAAGGACTTTGAGACTTATTCACCTCACTTTCTCCCTTCCACCTAAACTCTGGACCATCTTCACATCCACAAATACCCAAAGGCAGATTATACTTATATAACTTTTACCTATGCACCTCCAGATAATTGTTTATTTTTAATGATGATTCCCTGTGGGTAACTGACTAAGAAAATTCTGTGCCTTAAAACATCACTGATTGCTTCCTCATTTTTGCCTAATGCCTAATGTTATGCATGCTCCAAAATGCCTTTAAGGTCCTTTACCAAACAAATATTTTTATATTATCCTTTTAATCACTTCATTGTTTTGGTTTTTTATGTGTTTTTTTTTTATTTCATTTTTGTCCAGCCAGAAAACTGAGCCTTGAATAAAACCATCCCTTGATGTCACTTTCAGTTCCAAAGTTTCATTATCCCGTAAGAATTTTTACTAGAAGTATTGGGGCCAACAAAGAAAAGGAACTATAAAAGTGAAACAGTATTGGCTCAGGTTTAACACAAAGAAGAAATTCCTAAAGATTTGAATAAATTAAAACTAAGACTTTGTGTAATCCCTTTCTATGGTGGACTTGGAGAGTAAATTCATTCTGCCTGTGAAGATAGAAGATTGAACCTGATTATATCTTGAGCTTTTGCCTATACAAAGACAATTTTATTTATACCTTAAATCAGTATTTCTCAAAATGAGCTCAGAAACTATCACTTCAGAATTACTTAGAATGCCTACAAATATTAAGATTTCTAGGCCTCATCCTAGAATGTATATTTTTAACAAACCCATAGTTAATATTTATGCACCACTGAATTGAGAGATTTCAAATTTAATATTGCTGAGTATTTCTAGATAAAAATGTAGTTGGAAATTTAGCTCCCCAAAATTGACCCCTTTTGTCAATACCAAATCAGAATGTTAAAGATCACTGAAAAAGCAAAGTGTCTAATAAAAACCCCTAAATCTTTTCATCTGCTGAAGCACTAAATTATTTATTAAAAACTTACCATTAAATGTTTAAATTCTAAAAAGCCTCAGTTTCTTCTCTCTCTTTACAGAAGAGGAAACTGAGTAGAAAAGTTATAGCTCACCCAAGGTCAGCCAGCTAAGAAGGTCAATGGAAGGCTCAAAGGGAACCTCTTGGCTTGTATTTCAGGACTCATGCTACTGTGCAAGGTGAATTTCTAAATACCTGGGCTATTTCCACAGTTTGTGCTTTGAAAACTGTTTTTGGATTTGTTTTTATGAGTAAAATTTATTTTTACACTCAAAGATGAGCAAGTCACAAAATGTACTAATCAGTATTACAACTCAAATATTATTAAAATTTTACCAAGTTCATATTTTAACACCCAGTGGGCGGTAGCTATAATTATATTTTAAATAGAATAATCAGTAAGTCAATCAACTGATAGATATAAAGATAATACACATACACCTATCGTGTCTAGGATTTTTTTTAATTTAAATGCTTTATTGTTTAATAAGACAATTCTTAGATTTCTAACAGAGCTACTGAATATTCTAGAAGAAGAGTTTCCTGTCACTCTGCTCATATATTGGATCTAATATTCATATATTCATTCACTTCACCAATATTTGTTGAGTGCCAACTGTGTGCCAGTTACTATGTCATTCCAAAGGAGTTATATATTTTGCCAAAATTGGATTCCAGGGTCAGCACTTGAAACAAGAATTATATAGAATCAAAATTATCCTTGGAAAAAATCCATAAGGAAGATTTATAACCCCATTTTCTTTCAGTTCTTTCTCTGATTGAGCACCAGATGAAGTTGTTAGCTTGCTTTTAGCGGCCATGTCGTATGACAATTAAGTCTCATTAAACATTTGGATCACCCTTTGTTCAGAGAAATACTCAGTGTGAGAAGCACATAAGAACTGAGATCAACCCAGGAACATCTTTTGCTCATTTATTAGGTGGAATGGCAAGCAGAATCACCCATCCATTTAAATTATTTCTCTCTCTTTTTTCCCCTGAAGATAGAGTTGAATTCAAGTAATTTAAATCTAGCTATGTTAGGACCTCTTGCCATTTGACATAATCTGTCCTCAATTTGCATTATCCTATATAATGTGCATGCTATTTTCTTAAACTGTTCCTATGCTTTCATGTCAGGAAAAACTATGAGACATTTTTAAAAAGAGAAGCCTCAGTTTCAAATTTTCTAGTACCAGTATCTTCAGTTTGCCCAGTATTTTATCATCCTCTTGATCTTGACCCCCTCAAGCTTCCCTGTGGCAACCCAAACAGCTGTGAACTCATAGAACAAGTCATGTTATCTCTGGCTTTAAGACTGCTGACCCCTTTCCAACAGTGGATCCCAACTTCTTTTGGCTTTATTTAATATTTGCTTTTTACTATGGCCCCAACTCCACATGAGCCCCAAATCCTGGAACAACTCCAGATAACATATTTGGATCAGTAAAAAAAAAATTTGGTTACATTTCTACAGTTTATTCTGTCAAACTGCCTAAGCTCCGAGGAGAGAGGAAGAAATTGTTTCCAGAAACTGTTCAATTCAGAGTCTATTTGTCAACCCGATGGAACAAAGGATGCCATGTGTCACTGAATTATGGGGATCCTTGTCCATTAAAAATAGGATTGACAGCAACAGCTTATTTCACAGGATCTTCTAACTGGAGGTCATTAAAGCCAATGACTTCTTGATTGGCTCTGAATTAGGAACCAAAAGATGAAAGACTGCACATTTCCCATCACTAATCTTATGAGCCACTCAACTTAAATCCTGGGCTTTATTATCAAGCAGCATACCACAATGACATGGAGCAGCATAGCAAACCCCTAATCAGATCAAGCTCACCCAAGCTGCATAGTACAACAGCTTCTGGATTAGTAATTCCCAGACGAGTGACTACAAGACATGAAGAACTAACATCTCTCTAGTTTTGGAAAATCTGTAAGCATCCTGCTACCAAGAGTAATAGTAATGGAACAGCTGGCAAGCACTGAGACCTGGAACTCAGTCGTACTTTTGCTTTTATTCCCCAGTTCTCATTATGTTTCCTGCCCCCATCCTTTTCAATAAGCATATCTTAATGAAGGGTTTTAAGTGGGGGAGAGGGGGAGTTACTGGAAACATGTAAAGAAATATTCTTTAATACATAAGTGGCAATTAAAATGTGAGCATGCCCTGAGGGCAGAAAATGGATACCTCTGTTAGGAATTGCAAAGCTAATAAATACAGCAATATAAATATACCATTAAATTGCACTGTAACCAACAAACAGAACATATGAATTATTGAGCCAAACTTTAGGACCTGACTGCAGAAAAGACCAAAAGCAAACAAAAAAGTTTCCAATTAATTGAGCAAGTAATAGGATCCAGGAGGGTAAAAGTTTTAAAAGTGAAACAGCTGAGGCATTGAAGTACAGATTCTTCAAGAGAAGTATCCCAAGTGGAGAGAGGAAGCAGAAGAAGTCATTCTGATAAATACATACCTTGTGGCTGAAATCTCAGCACTGATGCCAGTTTGAGTCTGAAGATAGAATATGTTTTCTAGAATCACAGCTGTGGAAACAAAATGGAATTTTCTTTTGAATATAACATATAGCATTGTCTATATACTTTTCATAAAAGTCTACCAGGGGCTTTCACTTTTGGCTCAAAAAGTATAAAGAACCATATTTACCCCACCATCTTGAATAACTTTAAATAAACAAACTAAACATCTGAAATAATAGTTTCAGACATTGGACAACAGTAAGCATAGGACAGTGATCCCTAGGTGAAGGAAGACAAACCTCAATCTCCTCCTTTTACTGCCTAGAGAGAGTTTCTAGGCTGTAACAAAGAGAGGAAACCCAAAAAGAGGCAGGCTATCTCCCTGAGTTGAGGAGGTAAGAATTTATTATTTAAGAGAGGACACAAAGTGGCTAGAATCCACAGCACTCAGTATGAGAATGGGAGAGCTACATAAGAGACCATGCCCAGGACACAGATAGTGGATTCCTTTGTATCTTCATCTCAATGCTGACCAGCACACGTGTGTGAGGAAATACAAGGCTGAGTAAAGACTGCTGAAAACAAGCAGTGGTCTAGAGACAGTTCCATTTCCCCCTGCCAGCACCAGAGTGGCAAAACCTCAAAAACACAGGGAATTATAGTACAGATTCTCAAGAGAAGCATCCCAAGTGGAGAGAGGAATCAGATAGGCTTAATTGTAAGAAAAAATTATAGGCTTAATAGTAAGAAAAAAATTATTCTCAAAGGTTACACTGCTCCCTCCAAAAAAATTTTAAAAAAATAAGCCTACAAACTGTTTCCAAGTAACTTAAATGGGTCCAGAATGAAGTTCAAGAATATTTAAGAGAATGCAAAAAATTTTCCACCATCCAACAAAATAAAATTGGCATCCAATAAGAAATCACCAAGCATGCAAGGAAGCTCAATGAAGAGGAAAAAAAGAAACAATTAACAGACACAGATTCAGATATGACAGAGATGATAAGAAAAGCAGACAAATATATTAAAACAGATACTGTAACTGTCCAAGAAGGTAGAGCAGGGATTCTCAGCCTTGGTCTACTGATGTTTGGGTAATTCTGTGTTGTGTGAGCTGTTCTGTACATTAAAGCATGTTTAGCCTGACCTATACCCACTAGACTTCAGCAGCATTTCTCCACCCTCCTGTAGCAACAAAAAATATCTTCAGAAATTTCCATGGCTTCTGGAAAGCAAAATCACCTCCAATTGAGAACAACGAGGGTAGAGAAAAGCATGAGCAAGTTAAGGAGAGACATGGGTAATACTGAAAAGACCCATTTAAAATTTCTACAGATAAAAACTACATTTACTAAAACAAACAGCAGATTAGACACTACAGAAGAAAAATTAGTGAACCAGATCTAAAGCAATAGAAGCTCTCCAAAATGAAACACACTCTACCATGTAGTATATGATGAACTGTAGTAAATGTTCTGTGAATGGAGTTAGGAATATCAGCTAGAGGGCTACTGTAGTAAACTTGTCTACTGAAAGAGGAAGGCAGGGTAAAAATAATAGTTATGGTAGGAAAGTAATGCAATTACTACCAATAACACTAATATAGCAGTAGGAGTTCTAGCTAACATTGAGTCTTTTATAATAGACTAGAGGCCTAGTGTACAAAATTCATGCACTTGTGGGATGGGGAGACTGCTGCAGTCTGGGAGCCCTCGGGCAATGTCCAACAGATAGCTTAGGCCTGCTGCCCATATAGTGCTGACCTAAGCCATCAGTGGGACATCCTTAGCACTGCTGTGGAGGGAGGAGAGGCTCTCACCACTGCTGCTGTGCTCACTAGCCATGAGCGTGGCTTCTGGCTGAGCTGTACTCCCCCTGTGGGAGCGCACTGACCACCAAGGGGGCAGTTCCCAAGTTGAGCATCTGCCTCCTGGTGGTCAGTGTGCGTCATAGTGACCAGCTGTTTCACTGTTTGGTCAATTTGCATATTAACCTTTTATTATATACTAGAGGCCTGGTGCACAACATTCATGCCCAAGGGGGGAGGGAAGGCATTCCTCAGTCCAGCCTGTGCCCTCTTGCAGTCTGGGATCCCTCAGGAGATGTCCTCCTGTGGATGTCTGGGGAGCAGGCCTAAGCCAGCAGGCGGACATTCCCAAGGGGTTCTTAGTGCTGCTACAGAGGCGGGAGAGGCTCCCACCACCACTACTGTGCTCACCAGCCAGAAGCGGGGCTCACTGCCTCGGATACAGGAAAAGCTCCCACCACCACTCCAGCCATGAGAGCAGCATCTGGCTGAGCTGTGCTCCCCCTATGGGAGCGCACTGACCATCAGGGGGCAGCTCCTGCATTGAGCGTCTGTCCCCTGGTGGTCAGTACACATCATAGCGACCAGTTATCCTGCTGTTTGGTTGATTTGGATATTAGGGTTTTATTATATAGGAGGATATTTAGCTAGGCACTTTATATTCATTGTTTCCTTTAATATTTACCAAAAAAAATTCTAAGAGGTAGTTATTGCCATTCCCTTTTACAGATAAGGAAGCTGAATTTCAGATAGTTTAAATAAAAGTAAAGACCATAAAATCACACAGCTACTACTGGCAAATGATAAATTTATTCTACTGTAGAGCCTGCAGTACTCTTAACTACTGGACTTCCAGATACAGAAATAATGGGAAGGAAGACATTTGAGAGATATTTTGAAGGAGAATCAAGGTGAAATATGTGGCCAACTTTGAGATACAAGAAAGAAAATACAGCAAATGGGAAGGACACTATCCAAGAAACAGCAGAAAGGTCAAAAATATAAATAAAGCTGTATATATGTACCACCCAAGAACTTGAGCTGGGGCTATGAAAAATAATCTCTTCTATCTCTTCTATACACAGATACACATACACACACTCTTTTACTTAGTAAAATAAATAGAGACCTAGATATTTTATTTTCCTTCTTTATATTTGTTGAGTGTTTTAAATAACGGCTTAGTATTCCCAGCCAGTTAGAGGCTATGCCAAGATGGAAGCTCTACTTGCCATGCTCTTTCTACTCCAACCCTGCTTCTGCTGAGTAAATATATAAACATGCCTATCCCATGCCTAGCACATGGCATATTCTTAATAGCATTAGATGTTTCTATGACAACCAATTAAGCCATTCAAAACAACTTACACATAGACACAGCATAACTGCATGGGGGCAAATCCACTTTGAAACTGTCTCAGCCTTTTCTTCATGGAATAATCTTATTTACTATCACATGATGAAGCCAAGTCACAATGACTGAAGAAATAATAGATGTTTTTAGGATTATTTTCCCTTATATAGTGTGTTCTCGAAACCCTTTCATGTGCCTGCCACCCGAGCAGAAGGGGAAGAAAATGACCATCTTCACATAAACAGCATTACCCATGTTTATAATACTTTCCACGGAAGGACCACCTGATGAAGGCCACCAGTCTGAATGTACAATTATAGGAGCATGACACAATCCAGGTGAACCATTCTCCACAGGACTCTATATTATTCAAACCCCATATCCACCCCAAATCCAAAGGCTGGCCTTAATCACACACAATTGGTAAGCCTCATTAGAAATAGCTTTCTTTGGCTGAGACTGCTGTCCCCAGCAACATGTAAACTGGTTTGCCTTCAAATAGCCTCCCCATCGCCCTTGACACCAACATTTCCTAATGTTTATGTTTTGAGAGAACATTGGAGAAGCTCTCGGTCACACACGGATGTGCCTTTTTGCTCTGGCGGTTCACAAGATCTTCAGTTTTATTTAATGGCTTAACTGCTTCATAATTGTTCATATTCAGCTGCTCCTAAGCCTGAATGATCTCAGCTTTTAATGTGCCTTGTCTAATTTCTAGCCACATCAATCTATACAAATAGCTCATCACTACTCTGAAATGCTAATGCTTGTCACATATTTCAATCGCCTCTATAAGAACTTGTTCCTGTGTTCATAAATCTTATTAACATTTCAGGACTTTTATTTCTTGTCTGGCGGTTCAAAGATTATACACACACACACACACACACACACACACACACACACACACACACTAGTGGTCTGATGCACAAAATTCATGCATGGGGGGGCGGGGGGTGTCCTTCAGCCCGAACTGGATCCTCTCCAATTGGGGACCAGTAATATATCATATTACTCCTTTGTTAGTATATATATATACTAACAAAAGGATAACATGCTAATTAGACAAGATCTTCCAATATTCTGGTCCTCCTTCCAGACAAAGCCACAGTGGCAGGGGCCAAGGCAGAAGTAGTTAGGGGTCAAGCTAGCAGGGGAGGGCAGTTAGGGCCGATCAGACTAGCAGGCAGAGGCGATTAGGGGCAATCAGGCAGGCA
>PVJN01053829.1:0-13611 GCA_004026805.1 Lasiurus borealis | reverse complement strand
GATTCCTGTGCACACCTCTGTGAGAAGGCCATCCTCTCTTTCTGACCCAGTGTCAGCCAGTCCAGTTTTTCCCTGTTTGAGTCTGGGTCCCCAGAATCTCACCAGAAACTGGAGTTCAGAGAGTTGGCAACTTATAATGCCCTCCCAATTGAAAAAAATAGCTAATGCCAGCCCAATTCAAGCATGTCTTCATACCTCTGCCTTTCTGAGCCTCTGCACTTCCTACCAGGTCTCAATGCACTTTTTCTTTCCTTCTAGTTGTAGAACTTCCACTCCACCAGCTTTTCCATGGTTTGGGGGACAGTCATTTTGTCTTTTATTTGTAGTTTTGGTGTGGTTGTGAGAGGCAGCACATATAGGTGTATACCTTATGCCACCATCTTGGTTCCTCCATTTTCATTTTTTTGTTGTTTACACTTTTTTTCTCTTTTTGCCAAAACAAAAAACATATTTGTCTTTCTTTTTTGTTGTTGTTGTTGTTAATCCTCACCCAAAGATATTTTTTCCATTGATTTTTAGAGGGAGTGGAAGGGAAAGGAAGAGAGAGAGAGGGAGAGAGAGAAAAAAAACATCAATGTGAAAGAGACACATAATTGGTTGCCACCCACATGGACCCCAGGGGTGCAGAGATTGAACTTGCAACTCTTGACTGGAATCGAACCCTGGACTCTTCAGTCTGCAGGCCAATGCTCCAACCACTGAACCAAACTGGCTAGAGCATCCCTTTCTTTTTTACATAACAGGTAATACATAATAGACTTTTAAAATTGTAATGTGCTTACTGAACAATATCCTGGAAATCACTCCATATTAGTTCAGAGATTTCTCTTATTCTTTTTGTTTGTTTGTTTGCATATAAATAAAAAAGCCTTGGCTTATTTCCAATATTTTTCTATTATAAATAATCCTGTAATTTCTAACTTTACACATGTTGTTTTGTATATGTGTATATACCACAATGTAGTTCTCTATTTTAAAAAATACTGGTATGCTGAATCCTTTTACTGAGTTGCATAGAACTGTGTAGGAAAGGAGCTGTTTGCATCTTTAGTTAGTCTCCTAGGAAATGAGGCAATGGCATACTCTTAGCAGAGCATATGAGTCTATTTATAGGATGCTGCAATTGGATCAATTCTTGCCTCATTTTATTGCTGCATACACTGAGATCATAGTATGTCTAGCACAACATGCTTTCTCCAAGATGGAGAAAATATAGCCACCTTTCAGGAATTGACAATCTGTCCCAAAAGTTGCAACCTGGCTTAAATTAGAATCACCTCCTAGAGAGTTTTAAAAATTTCCAAACCCTGTTGTCTTATTCCAGATATATTAAATCATATTCTCTGTGTGATTCTAATTGCAGTCAAGGTTCAGAAGAACTAATCCAGAGGCAGATGTGACCATACTTGTAATAACAAGGTAGACCTCAAAAACTGTGAAGTGTATATAGGCAATGGAAAAAATCTCTCAGGCTGGGAATATTTGGGTTCATGGAACATACAGGGTTTGAGCTAATACTAAGAGATGTACATGACTTTGAGAACAGGAAGATGTAGAAGTGAGAAGAGCAACAAGTTGTATCTGATGCAAGATGGAGTATTTGGTGAAAAAGAAATATAGAAGATGCTTGTGGCCTCTTGGGCTTAGAATAATAGAAAGTATTGGTGAGATGGTGGCTCAGGGAAATAAATGGGCATCAGAAAACCTGTTCAGAGTTTTAGAAGCAGAAAACAATGATATAATAAGATGAGAGGCACTAATCCCCTTATTAAAATTTCTGATCTATATTGGAAGACAGAGTCTGTTACATGATCAGATTGCAAGAGCTAAAGGGTGAAGATGGTTGGTCTGGTCACTAATACTGATCTGGTTCTTAAATCTGACATTTTACTTATTCTGGATAATTTTTGGCAGTACTTTGAATCTTTAAAAATATTGCATTAGGAAATGTAATGCATATTACTAAGTGAAACATGACTTTATATTGTATCATTCCCACTGTATAACATCATAGAAAAAGAGTTAGTGAAACATTCAGTCACGTTTCACTTAGTAATATGCAAACCCATTTTGTAAGTTATTGAACAAACCAAAACTTTACTAAATATTGACTTTCCCCTTTTTGTTCTTTTGACTTAAGAAGTTTCTTGCTGACTAAAGGAAGATACAAGCAAGTATATATAAAAAAAGACTGAATATTTCAAAGTCATCTTCTTCTCTTCCAAACAGGAACAAGTTTCTCCCTCCACTCACCCAAAGAACACACTGAACATGCAATACCAGGTCTTTGAGTCCCAAATCTCATGAGACTTTAATGACTGGTGTTACTAAATTAAGATGTTAAAACATGGCAGGTTATTTTAAAATAACAAATACTATTAATTATTTTTCCTTTAAATTTTTTTTGTATTAGAAAGTATTTGACTAATAGAACAGAGCCATTTGTATATTTCAAAATATGGATTTTATTGTGTTATTTTTTTATTGTGTTTATGAGGTTCAGAATTTTACAGTGCTTGAGTAGATAATCTATCTGGCAAATAATGTCTTATTTTCTTTTAAAAAATAGTATATGTTTAACCTTGATATTGGCTCTAAAATTCAAGATAATATAGTATTATTTTTTTCCATCTCCGTTTATCCCCCGATATTTAATGTTTTAGTCTAATTTAGCATTCTCAGTGCTAGGTTGGTTTGAGATTTCTTCTGCCAGAAGGTCAGAGGAAGATCTTGCTGCATGGAAGGGAAGAGCCACCAGGTGGCACTAGAGTACCATTCCTCTGTGGAAGAACAGGTGGCTAGGGTCAGGTTAGTGGAAGGTAGGGAAGCAATTGATGCTATTGAGAAAACAAATGTACTTAGATTTAAGTTCTTTCTTTCTTCTTCTTCTTCTTCTTCTTTTTTTTTTTTTTTTACTAATTTGTGGATGAACTCTAATATAAAACCACCAAACCCCATTATCAAAATCCATCTAAACTAAGAAAATGTTATTCCCTAGCTGCAATGAATTGTAGTTTTGTTTCTTTTTCATACTACAAAACAAAGAGATGTAGTTTAGTGATTATGCTATTATTGCCCAGGTATTTAAAAATATATATCCATGAATAGTGCCTAAAAATCTCCTGTCAGAAAAATGCCCAGAACTTCTCCTGTGCAAAGAGAAACTGCAGATGGGGTTACTGAGCCACTGAGAGGCATCTCTGTCTGGGATTTCTCTGGAGAGGCTGCCTCTTCACCAGGGATGTCTAAGGTTCTGAGCCCCCTCCAAAAATATGGAAAGTGATATGGAAAGTGATCAACAGGAGAGTACTATAAACTAGTTTTCCAAAAATATTCTATTTTTATTCCAAAATAAAAATTTTTATAAAAGTATTTTTATAAATATTTGAAGATATCATTTGAACATATTAAAGAAAAATTTGCTAAATAAATACCATGACAGACGTTAACTAATATAGTAATTTAAACATACAAGTTAAAATTATATCATTCTTACTGATATATACTGATGCATCTCACCATTATTGTTCGTTCCTAACTTTTAAGTTGAGACTATATTACTTATTTAGTTATAATATCATTGCTATTTTATGCTTTTATTACGCAAATCTAAAAAAAGATTTTAAATTGATTTTTAGAGAAAGAGGAAGGGAGAGAGCACAATATTGATTGGCTGCCTCCTGCACACCCCCAGCTGGGGAGTGAATCTACAACCTCCACACATGCTCTGATCAGAAATTGAACTGGCAACCTGTCAGTGCATGGGATGACAAACAACCAATGGAGTCACAAAGACCAGGGCTTTACTGGAAATTTTAAACATAT
Source organism: Lasiurus borealis (assembly GCA_004026805.1). NCBI lineage: Eukaryota > Metazoa > Chordata > Mammalia > Chiroptera > Vespertilionidae > Lasiurus > Lasiurus borealis. The sequence goes on along the minus strand of PVJN01053829.1, from coordinate 9,786 downwards.
ACAGAAGAGGGGAGAATCCAAGATTACGGCATAGGTAAACACCTACACTGCTGCCTCACACAACAATTTCAAAACTACAACTAAAAGACAGAACGGACATCATCCAGAACCACAGGAAAGCTGGATGAGTGGAAATTCTACAGCTAGATGGAAAGAGAGAGGCTCACGGAGACTTAGAGGAGCTGCAAAATGCTGAGGTACAGAGACGCGCACATAGAGAGAGTGGGTGCCGGAGTACCTGGCTGGCTTTCTCTGGCGGGAGGAAGACGGAGACTCCTAACTGCATTGAACCCCTTATCCTATGGCACTGAACCCCAGGTTCAGGCGAGACTCATACGGGGGGAGTTTGGACTGTGCAAAGGGAGAAGTGCATTGAAATTTAGGGGAGTTGTGAAAGGGCAGAAGTCTAGTGGCGCATATAGCACTGTGTGCAGAAGACCAACTGCTGATTGGGCTTTCACGAGTGGGCGGGAGACAGAGCCTCCCAAATGTACCACTTCCAACTCCACTAAACCCCAGTTTCGGGCGAAACCTTGGGACCAAGACTCATATGGTCCCGAAGCACAGGGAAGCTGGAAAGGTAGCGGTCTAGAGGCACTGCGTGTGTGCACAGGACTGCTCTAGCTATTACCCAGAGTCACGAGAGAAGGCGGGGCCAACTGGAAGGCAAGGTGGTCCATTAAACCCTGAGACTCCACCCATCCCAAGCTCAACAGAGAGGCTTTTGCAGTTTTGCAACTCTTGTATCATAAAGCTGAATCCAACACAGAAGTTCTTCCAGCATAGTGAAAATGTGGAGACAAAGAAAGAGATCACAAACAAAAGAAATGGAGGAAAAGGAAAACACGCTTATAAGGTTTTTCAAGAATATCCTAGAAAAGATGGATAAATTTAGCAAGACCCAAAAGGAGATGAAAAAAGACCAACTAGAGATGGAAAAGGTCCAACTAGAGATGGAAAAGGACCAACTAGAAATTAAACATACACTGACTGAAATAAAAAATATTATATAGAGACCTAACAGCAGATTAGAGGAAGGCAAGAATCAAGTAAAAAATTTGAAATATAAAGAATCAGAAAACATTCAACTGGAAAAGCAAGAAAAAAAAGAATTCAAAAGTGTGAAGATAATGTAAGGAGTCTCTGGGACAGCTTCAAGCGTACTAATATCAGAATTGTGGGGGTGCCAGAAGAAGAGAGAGAACAAGATACTGAAAACCTATTTGAAGAAATAATGACTGAAAACTTCCCACATCTGGTAAAAGAAATAGACTTACAAGTCCAGGAAGCACACAGAACTCCGTATAAAAGGAATCCAAAGAGGACTACACCAAGACACATCATAATTAAAATACCAAGAGCAAAAGATAAAGAGAGAATATTAAAAGCAGCAAGAGAAAAACAGTTAAATACCTACAAGGGAGCACCCATACGATTGTCAGCTGATTTCTCAACAGAAACTGTGCAGGCCAGATGGGAATGCAAGAAATATTCAATGTGATGAATAGCAAGAACCTACAACCAAGAATACTCTATCCAGCAAAGCTATCATTCAGAATTGAAGGGCAGATAAAGAGCTTCACAGATAAGAAAAAGCTAAAAGAGCTCATCAACTCCAAACCAGTATTATATGAAATGCTGAAAGGTATTAGAAGAGGAAGAAGAAAAAGGTAAAAGATAAAAAATTAGAACAACAAATGCATATCTATCAACAAGTGAATCTAAAAAATTAAGTGAATTAAAAATTTGATCAACAGAATAAACTGGTGAATATAATAGAATCAGGAGCACAGAAAGGGAGTGGACTGATAATTCTCAGGGGGAAAGGGGTGAGGGGGGTGGGGGTCCAGGTAGAGACTGGATAAAAATCATATACCTATGGATGAAGTCAATGGCGGGGAGGTAAGGGTAGAGGGAGGGGTGGTAGCCAGTGGAGGGGAGCTATGGAGGGAAAAAAATGTAATAATCTGAATAATAAAGATTTAATTAAAAAAAACAAAAAATTAAAAAAATAAACATATACAGAAGAGGAGAGAAGAATATAATGAGCCCTTTTATACTCATCAAACTTTAATAATTATCAACATTCTGCATTGTTTCATCTATACCCTTCAACCTTTTCTAAAGTATTTTTCAAAGTAAACCCAAGAAATCGTATCATTTTTCCTATATATACTTGTTTGTACAATCAAGAAATAAGAACTTAAAAAAAAACACACCACATACTCATGATACTACTATATCATTACTATAGTTTTTCATGTGAAACTTTATTTTAAACCTCAATCAGGCAGTATGACATCTTCAGTGAAATAAGATTTAAGTCTTTGAGGCTTAAAATTACATATGCTGTAGAATGTTGAAGAAATATTGAGTTTGTTAAATAGGCAAAAACATCTTTAAGATGAAATGTATTTCATCTTATGTATATATATATATTACACATTTCATCATTTAATTCAACTTTATATAATCTATGTGAGTCATTGGACAAGTGAGAAAGCATGTACATTTCTGGAGATAGGCAAAGCCCCTTTATTTTTATGTGTACATAAATTTTTTTACACTTTTATGAGTTAGATAAGTAAGTTCCAATGTGTATATTTCTGTTTTAGAACCATAGTGAGTCTGGGTAAAAATTATATGAATATGACTCCATTAGCTAAACTGGGTCTGCTGTGAGACTAAGACTCTCTAACATGCATGTCTGTTTATTCTGGCTTCCATTCTTCCTCAGACTATGTGATGTAATGTTCCCTCTAAAAATCTGATATCAATAAGGGTAGGAACTGACTCATTACATTTTCTGAAGACAATCAGTGTGTTTAGGTTGTTAGTATTCTCTTCCATGCCCATCCATATTGATATTAGCTTCAGTTGAAGGAGGCATGACCACAGGGTTTGTTTACCTCAAATATCCAAAGCTTAAGATCATGCCGCAGAATTCAGTGAAGACCAGGAGAGAGGAATGTCATTGCCTAGACTGAATGTGAATGATATTGCATATCCTTTTAGGAATGTAATGTTTAGATTATATGTAGTGGCAGTGAAGAATAAGCAGACAGCTTTTATTCTCTAAGATCTTGTAATATTTCCACACTATTTACAACACTGTATCAACCCAATGTGTTGCCCTGTGTGTGACAACTTCACTGGGGTTTTCTTGACAGACGATTAAACTAAAATCTAAAAGAAAGCATGGATCAAATTGCTAATAAAAGGGAAAAGAATCTTATTTCCTCTGATTTTGACATCTGAAATTGTAAAACCAAAATTCTATTAATTCCATGGGTAGATAGATTGAATTCTTTGTTCAAATAGAAAATTTCCTGAGCCCCAAGTCTAGTGAGTTATTTACTGGTACACCTTGATGTGTATTCTCTCACCTACTATCCTTTTCTCTATGCCAGTCTTGAGTAGAGCTAGGTTGCACACCATATTAAAAAAGCAGATTTGTTCAACAGAATTAGCGCTCGTCAGGATTTAACTAACTTTAAAAATGCTAAATAAATTTATGTTAACAAGTAGTTGAAAACTGCATTTTTTTCTGTTTAAGCTAAAAATATTTGTTTAACAAAAAGTGTTATCAAAAGACTTTTGTTTAACATAAAATATTATATAGGCTGATGTAGAATCTATTTTGTCTAATTTCCCAGAAATATATCTTCTAATCATAAAATCAATCTTATCATCTACTGAAAGTTGTATCAATAGATAATTGGAAAAAGTTCACTTCAGATGGAGTCTAGTTTATTGAAAGGGGCAAAAACTTTTGAGTCAAAGTCCTGGGTTCTAATTCTAGTTCTGACACTGACCTTGGTCTAGTTACTTATTTCTCAGAAATTTGATTTCTTTAGGCATAAAAATAGCACAGTACTACCTAATAATAATGGCAATATTGTGTATTTGGCTGAGATGTGACTATAAAATAGCTGATAGTCTTAATTTGGGTTCTCCTATAAACAGACCCCATGGCAAAAATTTGAGTGAAATTAGTTTATTTGGGAAGTTCAGATAATTATGGTATGGAAGCAGAGGATGTGATTGAGTAACAGGGAGGCAACCAATAAAGGGTATATGGGTAAGCCAGCTACCACAAAGAGCACCTGGAGCTCAATTCTGTAGGGAAACTCTAGAAAAATGGTCCTTTCACCTAAGAATATTTTGCCTAGGGGCTGGAGAGCTGGGATAGTAATACACCAACTTCTGGTGAGTCATTGGTTGAGGGCTACTCCTGGGGATGCTAATTCCTTAGCACTTTAATCTGTGCCTGCCCAAAACTGGAAGAAGAGCACAGAAGCACAGGGATGCAGATACTGATGGCTGGAATTTCAACAGCGCATTCACTGAAAAGTCCACAGAATGGAGGATGGGCACTAATGTAGCTTCTACCCTAGTGCACTGTTTGCCCAGGGTTCAATAAAAGATAGCTATGAAAGTTAAAATGTTAATTTTACCTCTCATTAGAATACATTGTTATTGAATACCATACCCTTCCCCTTATAGTATACTTTGTCTCCTAAATTAGTATATGGCTAAACTTCTGTAAAAAAGAGATCCCAAAATATAGTGTTGTTTTTTTTTTTTTTAAAGAGAGAAGTTTCTTTCTCACATAATAGTCTAGAATTCAGGGGACAGATCTATACCACTCAGATTCAGGGTTCAGGATCGTTTTACCTGGTTGCCCCATGATCTATGAGCCTAATGTCTTTGTTTAGATGGTCAAACTAGAATGCTCCACATTTAGGTTCCAGCCAGTGGGAAAGGGAAATGAGTGGGAGGGGTGTATGCCCATTGTCTTAGGCCCAGACGAAGAATTAGAACACAATACTCCTGCTCATGTGAAAACAACTTGGTCATGAGGCCACATATGACTGCAAGGGAATTTGGGAAAAGGGTAATCAGTAATCGATTATTATGGGAAAAGGGAGAATGAGTTTTTGTGGACAGCCAGCTCTCTCAGCCACATTTTCATAGTATAGTATCTATTTTAGGCTTGACTCAGCTTCTTGTGAATCTCATTAATCACAGAAAGAGAACAGGATATAAACCTATCAACCTTTCTAGTATCATTTAGTGAAATTGACTCACAAAGCCATTTACATACTAATGACAAGTGCTTGGATTTCACCACATCTCTCTTATTTATCCAACTATATACTTACTTAGAACTATTTCTGCTCTTCCTCATATTTTTGCAGATTAGTATACTTCAGTGTCTTGATTTTTCATCAATATATATTCAAATTGAGGTTTGCTTTCTTTTCTTTCTTCTCCTTCTCCTCCTCCTTCTCCTTCTGCCCTCCTTTTTCATCTTCTTCTTCTACCTCTCTTCTATTTCTTACTGAATAACTTCTGCTTAATTAATTGCAAACAAAGAAGTGAAATGAGAAAGAATGAAGTCACCACAGGGAGGTCTATACATAATTAGAGGCCTGATGCATGAAGATTCATGCAAGAATGGGCCTTCCTTCCCCTGGCTGCTGGCACTGCCTTTGCTCTAGCTGGAGCTGCCTTTCCACTCTAGCCTGGAGCTGCTAAGGTGGTACAGAATGCCTGCATCATCACCATAGCACTGACCAAGCATCCTGCCTCGCCCCTGGCCACTCTGCCTTTACATATGCAAATTAAACCTCCTCCTTTGTTGGGTTAATTTGCATATCCACTCCTGATTGGCTGGTGGGCATCGTGAAGGTATAGTCAATTAGCATGTTACTCTTTTATTAGATACATAATTTTAGAAAGTGTTTGAAAGTCCACATTATGCTTACATATTACATGAGAGATTCTGTTCTCAGAGTTATAAAAACGAGTATATAATCTTTAAGAAAATGCTGCTTCTCTTGAATCTAAGCAATCTAAACAGTGAGGATCTTCAAAGATGCTGAGGCCAGAAGCCAAGGCCTCTGTTGCCTGTTCCCAAGGTCTGGTCTTAGTACGTTCTTAGAGCAGGGATGGGATAAGCCTCTCCAATTACTATTGTTTTATGCTCCTTTAGAGTTGGAGAAGGAAGAGGAGGATGGAGTGTGGCAGTGGGAGGGGATGTTGCCTTAGACTCTAAGGCTCAGAGAAAGCATATCAAATTCAAAGGCTAACCTGGGCCAAATACACAAGGTTTCAGTTTATGTGGGCCTCAAAAAAACAAAAGCTTCAATTTTCATAGAAATATAGGTTGATTTCGATAGAGACATGCTGAATACAAAAGGCTGAAATAAATGAGTAATTGTTAATATAAAATAATAGAACATTTTAATAAAAATTAATATTTTGTCTTGAACATGAACTTTCCAGACACCAAATAATAGTATAAATAAGTGTAACACAAATCTATTTTCTTGTCCTCTGAAAGTGAAATATTTTCTGTTGTGCACAACAAACAAGTCAGTCCAAGATTATGATGTGGCAATCGACTACTAAAATATTGGCTCCTAGTATTAGTGCAGAGAAATGGTGTGCCTGTGTGTAAGGCACATAAGGGAAATAATTATAGTAAGCAGTCATTAGCGAATGTTTCAGTTCATTATTATTATGTATAATAAGATATTGTAAAAATTAAGTTTGGAAATTTTTATTAAAATGTTTCTTACCTCTGAGGCCTCAGAGGGAAGGTAGGGGAGGGCGGGAGTAAGGGGAGAGATCAACCAAAGGACTTGTATGCATGCATATAAGCCTAACCAATGCACACAGACATTGAGGGCATGAGTAGAGGGGGAATGGGGGATAAAAACAGGTATGTAATATCTTAATCAATAAAGAAATTAAAAAAATAAAAATAAATAATTAAACACAAAGAAATGTCATATATAAAACAAACAAAGCTACTATTAACATTTGTGTCCACATTTTTATGTTAACATTAGTTTTCTTTTATACAAACTAATGTTAACACAAAAATGTGGGCACAAATGTTAAATAGTAGCTCTGTTTGTGATAGCCCAAAGCTAGAAAATTCTAAATGTTCTTCAGTAATATAATGGAATTCTACTCAACAGTAAAAAGCAATGAACTCTTGATAGACTCAACAATGGGAATGAATCTCAAAGACATTATGTTAAAGGAGGAAAGCCAGTCTCAACAAGTTACAAACCATATGATTCATCTACATGACATTCCTGAAAAAATGAAACTGTAGTGATGATTAACAGGCATTGGTCGCCAGGGTGGTTTCTGGGAGAGGGAGAACATGGACACACAGGGAGTCCTCTGGGGCCATGGAACTGCTCCATACCCTGAATATGGTGGTGCTTACCCAGATTTATATGTGTTAACATTTAGAAAACTGTACACTAAGAGGAAAAAGAGTAAAATTTACTGTATGATAATTTTTAATAAAACTTTTTTAAAATAAAAAAAGAAAATCTTTACTAGTGATATATCTGTTCTAATTTTATCTTTTGTATTTTATAATATCATTAAGTAAAACTGGAATTAGTTCTGAAAAAAAAAAGAACTCTTAACAGACTTAAAGGAATCTGTTGGTAAATGCCTGTACAAAAAGACATATCACTCTGTAGTGTATATAACTATTTGAAATTTCACTTAACTTGTTTGTAACTTTAACAAAAACTACCTTGTTGCTTTCCTATTACACTTTTATCCTATAAACAATTGGCATTTAATGCAACTAGGGGGCATAAGGGAAACAACCATATATATTTTTAAAATTTATGCAATCTAATTAAATTCTACATCTTAAAAAGAGGGAAACAAATACTCAAAGAAAAAGGTGCAAATCGTTAGAAATATGAAGGACTGTACCATGATACATTTGGTTTATTTTCTTTCTTGAAAAACTTCTATTTATTGATAATTATATTATGCCAGGCACTATGCTAAGTAGTTTATATATATTTTTATTAATTTTTTTACATAGAGGAAGGGAGAGGGATAGAGAGTTAGAAATGTCGATCAGAGAGAGACATTGAACAGCTGCCTCCTGCATACCCCCCACTAGGGATGTGCCCGCAACCAAGGCACATGCCCTTGACCAGAATTGAACCCAGGACCCTTCAGTCTGCAGACCGATGCTCTATCCACTTAGCCAAACCGGTTTCGGCTGATTTATTTATTTTCAAAATAAAGACAAAATTAATTAAAAGGCTAAAAACAGCAAAATAAAACAAAACAAAATGTTTTTTACATACTGTTATATTGGCTGGACCATGAAAATATTCATGTGGGCCACGAGTTTGAATGCTTGTCTTAGAAGCACCATGGAAAAAAGCAGGTTCTTGATACTTGGCCTTTGGATGGGGCTATTGGAAGCTCAAGAGAGGAGGAGGAGGAGGAGGGTGGGAATTAGCACTTGCTAGAGAGAACATCTTTTTAAAATCAAGCTTGAGAAGGAGGTGACTGCTGGAGGGGGCTTCGAAAGTCATAAGTCGGTTCCTATACACATGGGCCGGAGAGAGACTCCCTATTGCCATTCTAATGGTGGTAGGCCCTTTCTCCCAGCACAACAGCCTGCACGTAGTGACAGCTTAAAATAATTTATAGTCGATTGATTGATAAAACTCTAAGCTCCATAATTTAGAGGAATTGATGCATAATATATGAAAGTGTGGGATTTCTGAATTTTATATAAAATTGAGGATCTCATATATATATTCAATTGCCTATACACCTTTTTCAGTTTTGTTAATCCTCACTGGAGGATATTTTTTCCCCAGTGTTTATTAGAGAGCAGAAAGGAGAACAAAGGAGAGAGTAAGAGAGAAGCATCAATTAAAAAGAGACACATCAATTGGTTGCCTCCCACCCCACTAGACCAGGGATTGAATGTGCAACCCATGTACATGTCCTTGACCAGGATTTGAATCCAAATCTGAAGGCCAATGCTCTACCACTGAGCCACACCAGCCAGGGCAATCACCTATACCCTTTCTTTCCCTATAATCAGGAATATTTCAGAATTGGCTAATCCCCACCTTATGTATGTAGTATACTTTGTCTTATTCATATATCTGATTTACCCAGACTCCACCAAAACAAATCATAAGCTGTTATATCAGAGAAGAAGAATATTTATGATTCTTTGTCCTAATCCTATTTGTGTTGTTTTAGTTGTAATTGTGTGTATCTAATTATATATTTATCACATCAATGACATGAAATTTCTTGGAAGGAGGGAAAAACATAACTTTAAGAAAGAAATACATTGTAATTGTTTTCAGAGAGGGAAAAAGAGGGAGATAGAAATATTAGTGATGAGAGAGAACTATCAATCAGCTGCCTCCCTCCTGTCCCCAACTGGGAATCGAGCCCCAAACCCAGGCATGTACCCTGACTGGGAATCAAACCAGCAAAGCATTGGTGCATGGGTTAATGTTCAAGCACTGGGCAACACCGGCCGGGCAGAACATAACTTTTTATTCCTGGGAACAAACTTTGCTCTCTGTTGCTATTCAATGAGGGTATATGATAGTATTATAATTTACAAAGCAGACTGTCTCCTTCATTTGGTTTCTTCAGGCCCTTTCATTCATATGAAGTGTCTAAAGACATTTTACAGAACTACCTAGATTTCCATACAGTTTTCTTTTGGTAAGTCTCCTCCAATCTGCATATGCAATATGGAGCTACAATTTTGGAAATGTTCAGGTATGCAACACAAATTCCTAAGAAGTTACCTTGAAAATCCAGGGATTAAGGGTTTGCAGGGAGTAGCTTGAGTTGATGAGTTCATAGAAAGGTATACAGAAATTCTTCTAAACTTGTTGAACTCAACTTTCTACTTCTTTCTAAATAATTTATTGGGGGTGTAGGATTCCTTTTTCCCCAAGTGAG
>PVJN01053828.1:0-12500 GCA_004026805.1 Lasiurus borealis | reverse complement strand
TTTTATTGGTAAATGGCATAATCTTTTATTTTTTCTAAACATAGTATTTTGACAGTAAATCACAAAAATAAGGTGGGTAAAGAAAGTGGAGAGGCTTGGTATGAGTATCTGAGAACCCACGGTATCAGCATCACCCGGGAGCTGGTTAGAAATGCAGAAATGGGACCTCAGCCCAGGCAGACTGCATCCGAATTTACATATTAATCAAACTTCTAGGGGATTCAAGTGAAGATGAAAGACTGAGTAGTGCTAGTTAAGAGAAAAAATATCATGCTAGCATCTCCAGTATTTATTTTTACCTGAGGCCTTTGTTCCATCTAGATGAGATCCGTTTTGCCCACATGGCTCTGACCTTGTAACTGACAGGTGCCACCTCGCTCCCCTTCCTCGTCTCAAGTCACGAGGCAGACATTCTAATTGATTAATCAATAGTGGACACAGGAGCACTGCCCTGACTTGTGAAACTAAATCTAATGGAGAAGTAAGGGGAGGAGGGGAATAGTGATCAGATGTGGCAACCCGGCTTAGCTTGTGAGCCAGAGAAAGAAAGAGAGAGAGAGAGAGAGAGAGAGAGAGAGAGAGAGAGAGAGAGAGAGAGAGAGAGAGAGAGAGAGAGAGAGAATTTATCACTCCTCAAGTTTCAGCATGCATCCCAACCACCTGGAGCAATTGCAAAAACACAGATTTCTCAGATGCAGCCTCGGCGTTTCAGTAGGTCTGGAGTGGGGCCTGGTTTGCATTTCTAACTCACTCTGGATGCTGATGCTGCTGGTCCAGGGATCATACTCTGAGAACCACTGCTCTCTCTCCTCCCCACGCCCCTCTCCTTTACAGGAAGCCACTGTGCTCCCCCTGGCCAGGTGACTCTGTGAACAGGTTGGAGGGTCGTCGTGTGCACCACAAAGGTTATGGGTTTGATTCTCAGTCAGGACACATACCTAGGTTGCGAATTTGATCCCCAGTTGGGGGGCCATACAGGAGACAACTAATTGATGTTTCTCTCTTCTCTCTTCTCTCTCTCTCCCTCTCTCTCTTTCTAAAATAAATTTAAAAAATATCCTCGAGTGAGGATTAAAAACAAACAAATAAAGTCACTGTGAGGAACTGCATTAAAGAGATGTGGTATTAGGAAGGTTGAGAACCACTGCTGTAGAACTTTATTCTCTGCAAGGTGAGGTCCAATAGCTTAATGTGGTGGCTGATATTAGCTGCTTGCCCTGTTATCATTAGAAAACAGACGTTTGATGAATATTTTAAAGGTACTCCTAAGAGTATTGTCTTAAGAAAATGGTCTAAAGATCATACTTTATTTTATTTTTTAAAAATATATTTCATTGATTTTTTACAGAGAGGGAGAGGGATAGAAAGTCAGAAACATCGATAAGAGAGAGACATCGATCAGCCGCCTCCTGCACGCCCCACAGTGGAGATATGCCCGCAAGCAAGGTACATGCCCCCAACCGGAATCGAACCCAGGACCTTTCAGTCCGCAAGCCGATGCTCTATCCACTGAGCCAAACCGGTCTCAGTAAGATCATACTTTAGGAGAGTCCTGTACTGGAGGCAGGAGACGGGTGTTTGGGAGCAGGCAGAGCCATGCAAATACCAGCATCTGGAGTAGGAGGTGGCTAAATTGCTTATTAAATAACTGGGGTCCCTCAGCCTGGCCTGTGCCCGCTTGCAATCCAGGACCCCGCGGGAGATGTAGTAGTGCGCCAAGCGGCAAGCGGCCAGGGAGGAGCCCGAGCCCGGCGCCTCTCCTGCTCCTCCCGACCTTTGTGCCTGCTGCCTCCGCTCAGTAGTGCTGCCATGGAGGCAGGAGAGGCTCACACCGCTACAGCTGTGCTTGCCAGGGGCGCTCCCGCTGTGGGAGGGCACTGACCGCCAGGAGGAAGCTCCTGTGTTGAGTGTCTGCTCCCTAGTGGTCAGTGCGCATCATAGCGACCGGTCTACCGATTATTTGGTCATTCGGTTGCCGCATATATATATATATATATATATGATATATATATATATATATATATATATATATATATATATATATATGTATATATATATATATATATATATCAGTGTTTCTCAACCTGTGGGTCGCGACCCCCTTTGGGGGTCGCCTAAGACTATTGGAAAACACCTATTTCCTATGGTCTTAGGAACCAACACACCGCTCCTCGGTGTAGCAAAGTGTAGCCATGTAGTTTACTGTTGTCCTAGGAAGACTGTTACCCATGCTACACCACGATTCAAGACAAAATTTCATTTTTTTGTAATTAGAAATAAATATTTCACAATATATAATTAGATATTGTTTTTGTGATTAATCACTATGCTTTAATTATGTTCAATTTGTAACAATGAAAATACAACCTGCATATCAGATATTTACATTACAGTTCATAACAGTAGCAAGATTACAGTGATGAAGTAGCAATGAAAATAATTTTATGGTTGGGGGTCACCACAACGTGAGCAACTGTATTAAAGGGTCACGGCCTTAGAAAGGTTGAGAACCACTGATATAGATGATCAGGAGTTACCTTAAGTAGGACAGTTAAGATGACAGATGCACTTAGTAGGACTATTACATTGGCAGCTTTGTGAAGAAAGGACTGAGAGACTCAAGACGTAGGACAGGGTATTGGCTGCAGTGGTGGAGACTGAAATTAGAAAATGGTAGTGAGGAGTAAGGAATGGCAATCAGAAACCATTAAAGAAATCAAATGATGGGGCCCTGAATGAGCTGTGGATTAGCTTTCAGTATTAGCTTCTCACGGATGACACCCAGATGTGTGAACACAGCCTATTTGTCACCGCCTTCTGAAGAAGACCTTACCCTATTTCAACCTTCTATTATCACCACCATACTCTTCCCGGTATTTTAGTGATTCCTTCAGCTACCCCAAATAAACAGGGCTCCTATGGGCATTTATTAATTCACAAAACGTGGGGATAATTTATGTGACAATAGATAAATAATATATTCACTATTCTAGTGCATGCCTGTGGGAAACTTGTTGTGCTTGACAGCCATTTTGTAGTAAGCTCCAGCCACATTAGCACTAACCTTGGGCTAGGTTTCTATTACCCCAAACCCTATCTCTTTCCCGTAAGCCAGGTGTTTCGCCTTAAGAGCTAGGCCTCATTCCTCCTTCTCCCTATAAATACCCCGAACTCCGCCTGAATAAATGAGACTTGATCAGAACTTTGTCTTGTCTCCATTCCTTGTGTCTCTTATTCCTTTCATCCCCACTCCCCCTCTAGGGTCCTCATTGACTTAACCCACGGGTCGGGACACATGCCAACCCAACAGCTACCAACTGAAGGTAGCTGTCACTCTGTGCCTAAGGAATTTCTCTGGCTGCTGAAACCCACTCCTTCAGAAGTAGCCCTCCTTCAGTAGAGTCAACACCCTCAGAAGTAGCCCTCCTTCAATAACTAACAAGAGGTGTTAGGTAAACATTCCCATCTCCCTGCCCCTTAATATAGAACACCATGTTCCAGAGATTCCCATCAGAGCTTAAATTCAGCTGCTCACCGTTAGTAACTTGGTCATTAATATCTCCTTCTTCCTGTTAAAACGGGGTAAAATTATGGGAGAAAAATTACGTGTAGAAAGAAATGAAGAGAAAATGTCTTTTTAAAAGACAATGTGACTATTCTTAATCACATAATAGCTTCTAGTCCAACTGTACCCCTCACCACCATAAATCCTACAGCTCGCTGTAAAGTTAGAACGGAGAAAGAAAATGGATGACGCAGAAGCCATGCCTGCTTCATCTCCAGTCTGGTAGAGTGAAGATCTCTAGTTCAGAGGTGCTGACCTTGAAGGAAGTGGTTCTGGGTAAACTATTATTTGATGAACCTCTCTCTACCCTCCCGAGTCTATCTGATTTGAGGGAGAATTGCCCTCAACAGGATTGTCTAAATTATAATTAAGAAGACATAAGTCACAGTTCTGGGATTCACATAAATACATCTCCCCAGCTTCACCAGCAGAGAAATATGAGCCTTGCTTTTCTGCCTTGGAAAAGAATGATATCCTGAGAGAATAACGCTGCAACAAAGAACAGAGAAGGAAGGTGAAGAGTGAAGGGCCTCTGGCATTTGAACCCCTGGTTCTAATTATTGCTAAATCCATTAGTAACGCTGGCCTTACAGATTGCTTACACAAGCCGTAAACTCTTCTTGTGCCTTATCTAATTTTTGGTTGCAAGTGGAATAAACCCGATATGGGAATACTTATTAAAACATCCCATTTTAATAACCCTAAAGTAATCAGGCATTTCTGGTCTTGAACCACCAGCTCCCAAACTGGTCTTAATCAGGCTAATTGAGCTTAATTTAAAGGTCAGCTTTCACCTAATAAAGAGAGAAAGAGGATGCACTAAAAAATCATGGCAGGTGCTTTACAAAGAGAATTTTTAAAACCCACATTTAACCCTCACAATTATATTTCAATATACATTTTCCATGTCATTTGTCAGGAAACCAAGTCTCAGAGACATGAAGAAATTACTTGTGCCAAAACCGGTGTGGCTCAGTGGATAGAGCGTCAGCCTGCAGAGTCAAGGGTCCCAGGTTTGATTCCGGTCAAGGGCATGTACCTTGGTTGCGGGCACATCTCCAGTAGAGGGTGTGCAGGAGGTAGCTGATTGATGTTTCTCTCTCATCTATGTTTCTAACTCTCTATCCCTCTCCCTTCCTCTCTGTAAAAAATCAATAAAATATATTTAAAACAATAAAAGAAATGACTTGTGAAAGGTTACCCAACTAGTACTGGTAGAGCACACAGGACCCCAAAGCACTAGGCCTCGCCCAAGTGTCATTTCTCTCAATCCCCGACCTTAAGGCTCTGTGAGGTCATATATACCATCCTGCCATTATGTTTGCATCACGTGTTCCATGAAAGTAACCCCAGAATGACCCCATTTTGCACTCACGGAAAGGATGACGCCCCATGTAGAAATCATGGAGGCGCATCACTTGGATCTCCTTTCCGTGGGTGCCATTCAGCTGTGAGAACTGCCGGCAGCAGACAGTTTCCCTCTTTGGACCAAGGCCAGGGCAGTTGGGAGGGACCAGGTCTGCCAGCGAGCTGCAGCTACCCAATGAGCAGCGGTTCTCAACCTGTGGGTCGCGACTCCTTTGGGGGTCGAACGACCCTTTCACAGGGGTCGCCTAAGACCATCGGAAAATGCAGATATTTACATCACGATGCATCACAGTAGCAAAATTTCATGGTTGGGGGTCACCACCCCATGAGGAACTGTATGCAAGGGTCGCGGCCTTAGGAAGGTTGAGAACCACTGCAATGAGCATGGCCGGGCACTAGAGCTGATCATTTCCATCCAGGGTGAGTCTCCTTTAATGATCACCCTTCGCTCTGGATGGCCCACTGGGTTGGCCAAACATTTGCCATACATGCATCATGGTCTGAAGTGCTTCTACTCAGTTCTGCTTCTCAGCCTCCAGGAATCAACTCAGCATCCTACCGGTTAGAAATAAGGGGAGCCCCCTTAAATCAGGGGTCCTGGTAGAACACAAAGGACACTCGGGAGGCAGACAGCCAGGCCAATGTCTTTACTCCTGCAGGAGGGTATGGCAGCATGTACACTGAGCGGGCAGTCTGCTCAGGCTATGCTTTCTGATGCACGTGATCTGTCCCTCACTCTTGATTGGTCACTGAACTCTTGTGTGATTGGCTAATTTCAAGGAAGGGATTGACCTTTGCTGTTTCCACATGACAGCCCCCAGGTGAGCTGCAAGTCACTTGAGCCAAAATGGCAGCTGCCTAAAAATCCCTTCTCTGATAGAAAAGATGACTTGTTTATTCTCACATATCCAATCCTGCTTCCTCTGTCTTACCCTCTATGGCAGCGGTTCTCAACCTGTGGGTCGTGACCCCTTTGGGGGTCGAACGACCCTTTCATAGGGGTCGCCTAAGACCATCAGAAAACACCTATTTCCCATGGTCTTAGGAACCAACACACCGCTCCTCGGTGCAGCAAAGTGAAGCCATGTCGTTTACTGTTGTCATATGAAGACTGTTGCCCATGCTACACCACGATTCAAGACACAATTTCGTTTATTTGTCATTAAAAATAAGTATTTCACAATATATAATTACATATTGTTTTTGTGATTAATCCCTATGCTTTAATTATGTTCAATTTGTAACAATGAAAATACATCCTGCCTATCAGATATTTACCTTACCGTTCACAACAGTAGCAAGATTACAGTGATGAAGTAGCAACGGAAATCATTTTATGGTTGGGGGTCACCACCACGTGAGGAGCTGTCTTAAAGGGTCTCGGCCTGAGGAAGGTTGAGGACCACTGCTCTATGGGCATTTATCCCCCCCAAAACTGCACAAGTCCTCACTTGATATCACTGATAGATGCTGTGATTTTAAGCAGAATGACATAACAAAACCCACTTTACCGTAGGTTAATTGATATAAACAGGAGTTAAGCTGCTATGGCATCTCATCAATGTTACACTGAGACGACATTAAATAAAACCGCGTTATTGGAGGACCTGCCCTTTTAATTCCCTCTCAGTTTCTGCTTTCTGGAAGACACAACTGAGACATGAAACAGTGAGTGAAGGAGCAAGAGAAGGAGAATTTAAGGGAAAATCATTCTTTCCACCGCGTATCTTCCTACAGATAAGTCAGCTGTGGTGAAGCAATATAATTCTAGTTCAGTAAGGCAGACTGTGCTGAGTCTGCCAAATGACTTCTCGGAGCTGGAGGGAGTGCCTCCCCGAGACCTGTCAGGCACCGGGATTTATGGGACCATTTCTGTCTTAGTGATCCAGTCCCTCTTTATGGAGATGATTGCTTTGCAACCCCGCCACAGGTATTTACCATCAAGGCTATTATTGGCCACTGAGTCATCCAGGAGAGAGAAATCCAAGTTGATAATTAACATCCCAGGGAAAGTAATTGTGGGACACTTAAACACGGGGCCGTAACTTCTGGGTCAGTGTCAGTAAGGACAACCTATAGGGCATATCACACTTAGCAAGTCACTAGCTACCTAAGATGATTATACAAACCCGAAGCATATTATTTTTATCACCGTGTGCAGAAGCTGCAGATTATGTCCTTTTGACCTGTTTTGTGGTCTCATTCCCAGCTAAATAATAACTATTCAGGAGTGGAGGAAATAAATTATTCTTCTCCTTATTAAGAAAGATTATAGGTCCACAGTATGTCTTTCGAAATAGGAAACTTTTCGGGACAGGAGTTTTTCTCCTTTATTCTCATGAGTTAATTTTCTGTTTTTAACTGTGAAAATGGTTCTCCTTACTTATAGCTAGGGGAAAGTGGTGGACACCCACACGGTTCGGCCCACAGACAGAACAGGCATTAATAATTACACGATAAGCCGAGACCGGTTTGGCTCAGTGGATAGAGCGTCGGCTTGCGGACTGAAAGGTCCCGGGTTCGATTCCGGTCGGGGGCATGTACCTTGCTTGCAGGCACATCTCCCCTGTGGGGCGTGCAGGAGGCGGCTGATCGATGTCTCTCTCTCTCATGGATGTTTCTGGCTTTCTATCTCTCTCCTTTCCTCTCTGTAGAAAATCAATAAAATATATAAAAAAAAATAATTACACGACAAGAGGTTTGGTTTGACCTTGATAAGAAAAACTGGAGCAATCCCTTCCAAATAAAGGGTGAAGCACATTTGGGAACAGGGCAACTATCTTCTAACCAACAATTTTGCCATATTTTCTGACGTAGAAGATTACTTTTTAACCCAGGAAAATCTTCTCAAAAGTCGGGGGTGGTCTTATACGCCGGAAAATACGGATAGACTTTTTAAGCTGCTCTGCTAGTTTCAGGCACTGTGGTTTAAATGTAACGGTCAGTTTATCCCTAAAGGATATTGCTTCAACCCTGCCCATTTCTCATAGTTTCCTTTCCCTAGCATTGTCTATGCTCTAATACATGTACCCGTGCCCCCATCCTATGTACACAAAAAGACAGCTTTCACCACAGTATAATGGTCTTAGTTAGGTTCTCTGGTACGAAGACGCCGAGAATGAGCTCAGAGAATAAGATGTGTGTTGGGTAGTAATGACTGTGAAAGATGAATGGGGAGAAGGCAGGATTAGACATAGAAAGACTTCAGAGCCTCGTGCCAGTAAGACGCCGGGGAAAGGAAAGAAGGAAGAAAGCTGAATCCGGCAGACAGCGCCTCGGAATGCAGCGCACGTGTGACAGGTCTGACTCACACAATGGAGAGCACTGAAGCACAGACTGTCCTTTAGCAGAGGCTCGCACTGGGAAGAAATAGCCAAGCCGGATGTGTCCCCACCAGGCTCAGTTGCTGTCTGAGGGCTATTGGAAAACAGCACAGCCCTGGCTCAAATGCTGCGATGGGTTTTAAAGGGGCTACAGCTAGCTGCACCCCTCACCTCACAGCTGATCAGCAAGTTCTTTATTAAAAGGAGATCCAAGTAATACACCCCCGTGATTGCCACAATAACCAAACCTATGAGGACCATGATAAAAATAGTTTCACTGCTCAATCGCATTCAATCTCCTTCATGTTTTGGTTGTAGTTCTATTCTATTTTATCCTCAAGTTCAAGGGAGAAGCTACCATTTGGAGCATTGTCCATAGCTGTGGTATAAGGATAGCTCTAGTAGGTTTCATACTAATAAGAACTATAGCCCTAACTGGTTTGGCTCAGTGGATAGAGCGTCGGCCTGTGGACTGAAGGGTCCCAGGTTCAATTCCGGTCAAGGGCATGTACCTTGGTTGCGGGCACATCCCCAGTAGGGGGCGTGCAGGAGGCAGCTGATGGATGTTTCTCTCTCATCGATGTTTCTGACTATCCCTCTCCCTTCCTCTCTGTAAAAAAAATCAATAAAGTATATTTAAAAAAAAAAAGAACTATAATTCTTTGGCCAAAATAGGTCACATGGTCCCACCTACCAACAAAGAGACAGGAAGTTCAATCCTACCATGTGTCAGGAAAGTGGGCAGCCTGGAACGAACAACTCCAATGAACACAAAAAGTGAACTACTTCAGAAGCTTCCAAAGACTCCTTTACATTCACATAAACAATAAAGAAACAATTTGTGGGGTACCTAAGAGGGCCCAATTTTTGCTGGTAATTTATAAGTAATTGTTTCTCTGAGAACCCTATGTATGGCAGTGGAGACATTAATGGCCTTGGAGCAGACCCTCCTTGTTTTGTAGAGAATAAATTAAATATTTCCTCCTGGCTGAATAGTAGCAAGGCAGATAGAGACTATGTCTGGGAAATTAGATGTGGAGTCCTTCTGATAGTTGGGAGAGAATCACCCAGCCATACCCCCACTCCAGTTCATTTTCATAAACTATAAAACTTGGTGTTTTCTGAGAAAGCCATAGAGAAATTTTCTAGAAACCTTCTGTGAGGGAAAAGGTTGAGACCACAAACTATTTCCTGAGACTCAACTTTATTAAAACCTATTTGGTGGTTGGAGGTGTTTTTGGCTAAGACCTGATGATAGCAAAGTTAGTCACACCTTGCTGATAAAGCCTTCATGCAGGCAGAAAGAGACTGAACCAGGATGGTGGTGTCTATGCCGGGATATAAAACACTACAAGGGATTGTGGTTGTGGGTTTATAAAAAGGCTAATGGAAGATTCTACCTCAGAGTTCCTTCTGATTCTGGAATTTTATCAAAGGAAGTGCCTATATGAAATAACAAAACATCCTATCTAATAAAAGTGTAATGTGCAAATTGACTGTACCTCTGCTACACCCACCAGCCACGCCCACCAGCCAAACAGAGGGAGTATACAAATTAACCCAACTGGGGGGGGGGGCGTGGCTGGCCTGCAAACCACCACAGGCCCCTCTCCCAGGTCACCCCACACCCCAAGGGAACACCCACCCTGATCCAGGACACCCTTCAGGGGAAATCAACTGGCCCCCACCCATGCACCAGGCCTCTATCCTATCTAATAAAAGAGTAATATGCAGACTGACCATCACTCCAACACACAAGATGACTGCCCCCATGTGGTTACAAGATCCTGCCCCCATGTGGACACAAGATGGCCACCACAAGATGGCCAGCAGGGAAGGGCAGTTGGCAGGGACCAGGCCTGCAAGGGAGGGCAGTTAGGGGCGATCAAGCCTGCAGGGGAGGGCAATTAGGGGCAAACAGGCTGGCAGGAGAGCAGTAAGGCATCAATCAGGCTGGCAGGGGAGTGGTTAGGGGGTGATCAGGCTGGCAGGCAGAAGCAGTTAGGGACAATCAGGAAGGCAGAAAAGCCAGAACAGAAAGCAAGGACTCCGTGTGTGCTCAGGGCCAGGAGTCGTCTGGTGGCCTCTGGGAAAAGTAGCCAAAGCCTGGTCAGGACTGGCCACCACCACAGTAACGGGAACGAGAGGTAGGACCAAGGACATTTACAGTGATACCCAAGAAGTCTCTTTTCTGGCAAATTTCCGTTCCACTGCGAGGAGTAGTATTACCAGCCTGTCAAAGTACAGCTGAGAGGGGGCAGAATAGTCAGTCCCTCAAAACATGCCGCTTTAGCACGAGGATTAATTTGAGCTGATTATTTTCAGCAGCAGCAGCCACAAGATAAACTGAAAATAGAGAAGTTACTCTTCCTTAAGGGGCATTTCCATTTGTAAAGGAGGTTTCCATTTGTAAGGGCGTCTCCCTCTCTGCACTAGGAAGAGAAGGATGATGCTAAATCACTAGACTCTTAAATCTACGTGGACTTAAACTTACCCTTATTGACTGGGCTGTTCTGGGTCACCTCCCCAGAACTGGCCTTCCCTCCATGTCTCATTCTTTCAGTCTTTAAAGATGGATTTAAGCCTACATTCCAAGCCACCCCAAGGAGTTAGTCATTTTTCTTGGGTATCTTCCATGTATACATGAGGTTTACAGGTCCATACATTTCTGTTTGCTATTTTCTTGTTAATCTGCCTTTTCTGATGGAGGTCTCAGCCCAGAACTAAGAAGGATAGAGGGACTATTACCACCTCCCTACACAGTAGCAACGAAAATAATTTCATGGTTGGGGGTCACCACAACATGAGGAACTGCATTAAAGGGACGTGGCATTAGGAAGGTTGAGAACCTCTGTTCTAAAGGAAGCCTACTCACTAGTGAAAATTAGCAAAGATGATTATAAGCTGAAGATCCCGATCCCGTAAAAGAAGAGGAATGAGGACTTGGAGTCTTTGGGGAGTCAGAGCGGAACTGGGGTGCTGGAAATTACATTAACACACGCCACGTTAGCAAACAAGCGTTTTCTTCCCGGGTGCTGCAAAATTCATAGCAAGTCTGCCAGGAGGCAGAGTGACAACCATGGCTGATTTCTTTTCAGAAACTGATTTGGAGAGCAGGAAGATTGTTTTTTTAAGGCTTGCTGCTAGAAGATACAGCTGACCTCGGAAATAAGCAGATGTGTCAATACCACAAGGAAACAGCTTCAGAAAGGATTCCCCCTTGTTAGCTCAGGGTTATTTTTACCCTGAGCACAAACATGGGTTGATTTCAGGATGGCAGATGTTAAGATCCAGAGGAGCCTCAGAGTGGGGAATATAGACTGTGGAGCCAGTCTGCTCCTGTTCAAAGACGTAGCTGTGACATTTCTTTTTTTTAATTTTTTTATTGTGTTACATGTATACATATCTTCCCATTGCCCCCCCCCCTCCCAGGCATACCCCAACCCCAGTGTCTGTGTCCATTGGTGATGCTTATATGCATGCATACAATCCTTTAGTTAATCTCTTAGCTGTGACATTTCACTCTCTGTGTTCTAGTGAGCAATTTACTTAACCCCACACACACAACTGTAGTAAGAATTCATGGAAACGTGTGAACAGGGCTTGGCACAGTTCCTGGTACATAATCCCTCAAAGGATGTTTGCTTTTGATATTTTATCATCTCCATTTAAGATTGGCACCGTCGAAAACAAATCGAATATTTACTTACTTAGAGCTTAAGGTGCTTTCAAATTTTGTTCCAAAGAAAATAGCGTTTGCTTAAGTATATTTGATGTTTACAAGTTGTTTCACATAAATGTCCAGAAATCCATAGTTACCTTGTGATTAAGACCCACCATCTTGAATCTTACAGAAAATAAGTTCCAGGCAAAGCGGGACTTAAAGACTGTGATGCAGTGCTGACATCTGGTGGCAGCAAGCTATGAAACAGGATTGTGGTACTTTTTTTTTTTTTAATATATTTTATTGATTTTTTACAGAGAGGAAGGGAGAGGGACAGAAAGCCAGAAACATTGGTGAGAGAGACATCGATAAGCCGCCTCCTGCACGCCCCCTACTGGGGATGTGCCCGCAACCAATGCACATGCCCTTGATGGGAATCGAACCTGGGACTCTTCAGTCCACAGGCCAATGCTCTATCCATGAGCCAAACCGGCCTCAGAGGATTGTGGTACTCTTATTTAACGCTGTGGAAAGTGAAGAGGTCAACACCCATCACAAGCTTCCAGAGGTCTGTGATGCT
>PVJN01053827.1:0-13612 GCA_004026805.1 Lasiurus borealis | reverse complement strand
CTTAGACAAGCTTCTTGCAGACACTCACAGATAAAACAGTGTCTACTGCTATGATCCCAGCAATGGTTTCCTCCTTTCCCTTGGTTCACAGATTGATCCAGCCTCTAAAAGTTCAGAGACTGGCATTTCCTGGAGAAGCTTTCTTCTTTCTCAGTGCGATGGACTGAATGTCTGTGTCCCCCCAGATTCAAGGGTTGAAGGCTACTTCCTAGGGTGATGGTGTTTGTGAGTGGAGCCTTCGGGAAGTGGAGTGGAGTCCTTGTGAATGGACACTTGCAGGAAAAGACAGGAAAGGACGATCCCGCTCGTGGCCATGTGAGCACACAGCGAGAAGGTGGCTACCTGCACGTCAAGACATGAGTCCGCACCCCACCGCAGCTCTGCAGGCACTGCGACCTTGGACTTCCAGAACCATGAGAGGTAAATGTTGGTGGTTGAAGCCACCCAGTCTGTGGTAATTCTGTGATAACAGCCTGAATCAAGACACTCGTTAACTTGAATGGGTATCAAGGGATGGAAAGCCAGTTTCTGAATGTTAAAGTCATTCTTGTTTATCTTACAGTGCAAAACAGGCCGGCCTGAGTTATGCCTGCGGCACTGTAATGGCAATCACAGGAATTGTAACCCCACCAGGGAACTCCATGGTGACCCATGGGGGTGAGAGACTGCTCTAAATCTAGAGTCCTCTCGTCTGTGCACTGTAAGATAAACAAGAATGACTAACATTCAGAAACTTGCTTTCCAAAACAGATGAGGGCCGAGACCGGTTCGGCTCAGTGGATAGAGCGTCGGCCTGCAGACGGAAAGGTCCCAGGTTCGATTCTGGTCAAGGGCATGTGTCCTGGTTGCGGGCACATCTCCACTGTGGGGTGTGCAGGAGGTGGCTGATCGATGTCTCTCTCTCATCGATGTTTCTGACTTTCTATCTCTCTCCCTTCGTCTCTGTAAAAAATCAATAAAAATATATTTTAAAAAATTAAAAAATAAAACAGATGAGGAATAAACTTTAGCATTGTACTATATGAACCCATCAGCTTCAAAGAGATTATTCTAGGATCTCAGGTGGAAGGGGCAGGGTAATCTCTTCCAAGCTGATGGCCTTGGTCTTATCCCATCCACTTTTCAGTTGCCATTACATTTGCTTTTTTTATTTCTCCTTCTTGTTTCTTCTGCCTCTATTCTTAACCCCCAGCCTGGTTCATGGTGGGTTCTCATTAGGTTATTTAATAGCTGCCCAGAGAACCTGGTGTCCTTTATTTTCTCCATACGTTCATGCTGCAGGTTGACTAAATTCCTAAAGATGCTAACCATCATTTGTTAAAATTTGTCATAGGAACAACGAAGAGTTGTAAGAAAGTGCTTTACTAAGCACAGGTGGTGTGTCTTGCTCTGTGCAAAGGTCTGTCCGTGGGATTAAACATGTACCGATGGAAAGCCTATTCCATCCTGGACACTGCAGAGGACATGAGAGAGCATGTAGCAGAGGACATGAGAGAGCATGTAGCAGAGGACATGAGAGAGCATGTAGCAGTAGGTTCTCAAGAACATAAAACTCCCGGGAATGGAAGAAAGAAACTGATATTTATTGAACTTCTAACACATTATCCTCGCAATGACCTACAAAATGGTTATTATTACTCTCATTTTTACAAATAAAAAGAAATCTCGGGAGGTCAAAAAGATGAGAAAACTTGCTCCTCAACAGTCTTCTCACATCCTTTCAAGCCAGGTATAGTTGATGCAGCCATTCAACCCTCTAGCAACACAGATTAGTTTTGCTAAGGCACCTTTAAATAGAAATAACTCTGTCATTTGATATGGGTCATGTCATTAACCATTTGGTATTAAAGCAGACACACAATAATTAAGAGATATTTGGTTTTCTAAGATATTCTTTAGAGCAGTGGTTCTCAACCTTTCTAATGCTGCGACCATTTAATACAGTTCCTCGTGTTGTGGTGAATCGTAATGTAAATATCTGTGTTTTCTGATGGTCTTAGGTGACCCAGGTAGTGGTTCTCAACCTGTGGGTCACTGCTGTAGAGCCTAAGACCATCAGAAAACAGGTCACAACCCACAAGTTGAGAACCGCTGCTTTAGAGTATCTGTTTTTCTGAAAGTATTTTATTTTTTTTTGAAATATCAAGATGTGAAAGATGATGTTCCACCAGAAGATTCTCAGACAGAAAAGTAATGATGCTGAACGAAGTCAGTGTGTCAGGGGAGCAAGAGCATCTTCCCTGCTCCATGAAATACTGCATGGCGTCCGCCACCAACTCAGAGCTCACTCCCCTTATGTGTAGCACTGCGGTACTTTATTATTATCCAGGAGAAATATAACTTTGCCTTTAGCCATCTTCAAATCTTCTGAGGGAGGAATACATTAAGGATATAAACAGATGAGGAATAAACTTCAGCATTGTAATATATTATGAATATATTGGAGGCAGAAAGTCTATAATAAATGGAGAGAAGCAGTACACTTTATATTTAAAGAGTGCCTGGTAATAATTCATCCCGGCTGTGCATTTTATAGATTTGGGAGTTGTTTTCCTTATCCTTCACTCAGAGGGTCCATCAATTTTCATGTGTGTGTGTGTTTTTTTTTTTTTTTTAAGAATTGGAGGATGAGTTTATCAGCGCCCGTTTCGTCTTCTTTAAAAGTTGGATGATGACTTAATCATATTTCCCTATTACCAATTTTTCTTTTTTTTCCCCAAGGCAGGGAATGAGAGAAATAAGCTGATCTGTAAATCTAGAGTCCTCTGATTTATAAACTGTCATTATCCCTTGATATTTCTCCCAGGAACCGTGGACCTTGATAATCACAGAATGAGAAAAAAAGGAGAGGAGAAGAAATATTATTGCACATATTTATGAAGCAATTGGGTGGATATGGCACGTTACTGATAGCCGGTCATCTAATAAAATAAAGAGTCCTGCCTCATAGGAACTTAACATTTCAAAATTTCAATATAGCAAGCTTTTCTTCTGTGGTAAACTCCTGGGCAGCCACATTTACATTTCTGCAAGAATGGAAGGGAGCAGCCACACGATAGTTCCGAATGGTGGACGTTACAAAAGCTTTCCTCATTGAACCGGCTTTTGCCTTAGTTATATGTGATCCTGTCTGTTACCCTAATAATTAAGTCACAGCACTTCTACCAACACAATAAAACAACTTGGGAAAGACCTAACTCCTCAAGCAGAGAAAGAGTAACCACCACTTCAAGCAGATCCGACCTCAGCTTCTCCCTAAATCCTCCTTCACGCTGACGTATGTAGTCACTTTGCTGACAGATAAAAAGCAAACAGCTTCCCTTTCTGCCAAAGCCTTCACTCAAGCAAGGCAAACAGACGCTGTGGCTTCAAATTATTTCTTTGATATGGTGCAGGAATAGAATCAATAGGAGAGAAAAGCAAAGGGAAAAGAAAGATAGTGATTTGAGTAGCTGCTGATTCTGGAAAAGAGCTGGATGCCAAAATTTTAACACAGTTTTACCTCAAGACAATAAGAAGACTGTCAGGCTTATTTTTAAAATAAACGTCTTATCTGAAAGGCCTGGGCAGAGAGGAAAAACACAGAGAGAAAACCCAAAGCATAAAAATAAAGTTTCATAAGAGGGATGAGGATCCAAGTGGAGGCCTACCTCACCTAATCCCTTGAATGTGTAGCTCAGGCAGTTTTTGCTTTGATCCGGGCCTGGTATCCCCAGGGCTGAAATTTACTACCGGAAAGCAGTGGTTCTCAGTGTGTGGTCCCCAAACCAGCAGCCTCAGCATGACCTGGAAACTTGTTAGAAATGCAAATTCTCAGGCTGCATCCAGTTAGAAATTCCAGGGTGGGGGTAGGGGGGCGTGTAGAGCTGAGCATCCTCTTTTTTAAGAGCCTCCCCAGGGTTCAGATGCAAGCAGAACTGTGAGAACCCCTGGTGGAAAGCAAAGGTCCACAAACTTCTGCAAAAAGCCAGGGAGTGGATGCTTTAGATTTCAAAGTCCTGTGAGAACTCCTCCAAAAGCTGCCAGGGGCCATAGGTAAACTAGTGGGCATGACACGAGGGCCGTGGCTGAGCCCTGCATAGGAAGCTGGCGGGAGGAGGGAGCAGCAGGCCACTCACTACTTCTCCTTTCTCTCCTTTACCCGTTCGTTGGTCCTGACACATAACGGTGAGTCCAGGTGGCGCCCAAGTACCTTCCACTTGAGAACTGGAATGTGCGTGCACACCCCTGCTTCCTCTGGAGAACTGTGCACAGGAAGTGCTCCAGCTGTTTGGTAGTTACCGTTAAGGCACAGCCAGGAAAGCAGTGGAAGGGGATGAAAACAAAGCCCCGGGCTAAGAAAGAAAACATGGTGGGTGGTCTATCTCATGTCACTTGTGTTTCACTCGCCCCAAATGCATCCACTTTTTAAGGCTAAGACAGGTGGAGGCAGCTCATGGTACAGTGGCCTCTATTCTCTTTCCTGATTCCACAACAGAAATTAATGATCAATCATGGCATCTGCTGCCGCTGAGCCTGGGCCTGGCCCCAGATTCCTGTTAATAGACAGGCTACTGTTAATAGACAGGCTCTGAGCTTCCCATAAAATCGACTGAGCTTCCTTGGCAAAGTTATTGACGCTTGGTGGGGTTTTTGTTTGTTTGTTTGTTTGTTTTTTAAATATATTTTATTAAATTTTTAAAAGAGAGGAAGGGAGAGGGCTAGAGAGCCAGAAACATTGATGAGAGAGAGACATCGACCAGCTGCCTCCTGCACACTCCCCACTGAGGATGTGCCCGCAACCAAGGTACATGCCCCCGACCAGAATCGAACCTAGGACCCTTGAGTCTGCAGGCCGACGCTCTACCCACTGAGCCAAACCAGTTAGGGCTGGGTGGGTTTTGTTAATATGAAAATATGGAGCTGGAAAGTAGCTTAATGACACTGTCGTTTTATTTAGTTTGTATCTTCCAGAGTAGAACCCCTACAGAACAGGATGTGGAACAATTTAGTTCTCATAAGATGGAGCCAAACGTGAGGAGAAATTATTCAAGACAGAAGTTGGTGCTTTTGTGTTCTAAATGTATATCTCCGATCTGAATCTTTTTCCTGAGCTCCAAACTCATCTATCTAATGGCCTACTTGAGATTTTCACAACTCGCATGTTCAAGAGACACATCTCAAAAATTAAAACCCCCTAGGGACCTCTTCTTCCTGTCCAGATGAAATAACAGGGGCTGGGTTTAACCACCGCCAGCAGCAGCCCAACATCATACAACTAGCAGGCCAGACAAAATCCATGAAACGAGTTTTCAGACATTGGACATGTATTATGTATAATGTGTTTACTGTCTCGTCTCTCTCAGTGAGCACATTTGTTCCATGAGGGAAGGAATACTGTCTTTTGTTTTGACTGATGAAATAGCAGTGTCTAGAGCAGCGGTTTTCAACCTGTGGGTCGCAACCCCTTGAGGGGTCGAACGACCCTTTCACAGGGGTCGCCTAAGACCATCGGAAAATGCAGATATTTACATCACGATGCACAACAGTAGGAAAATTTCATGGTTGGGGGTCACCACCACATGAGGAACTGTATGCAAGGGTCGCGGCCTTAGGAAGGTTGAGAACCACTGGTCCAGAGCCATGGCAGGCATGTAATAGGCCTCGTATATGTTTGTTGAATGAATGGAGAAGGATGTGCTTGGCCGAGTCCCACAGCTGCAGTACATGCCATCTGTCGCCAGAGGGCAACACAAGAGCATTAAGTTTTAATGATGGAACCCAGTGACACTGAAACCCGTGAGCAAACCTAGTTAAACAAATCTAGTGGAATTTTTCAAACCCAGTAGAGCCCGGATAACAAGAGAAATCAGGGATAATTGAATCAACCAGTGTTTTGCTCTGACTGACTTTGAACGTCACCTCACTCTCTGGGCCTTAAGTTAAGGGCCAGTGGTGGATTCTGTTTTAACACTGATTCACTTCTGGCCCTTTTATTCCATGATTCTAATTCAAACAGACCCCTTCTCACCTACCACATCTTTAATTTCCTATTCAGGCTAGAAGGTAAGGCAATGCATTTCCCCCTACAGTTGCAGTTGAGCTCCCAGGATTCAGCTAACTGCCTATAAGTTCAATAGAAAGACCCTTTTGTGTGAAGTTAGACTATGTCAATGAGTGAGCTTGACTCAACTTATTTATTCCCACATCTTTTTTTTTTTTTTTTTTTTTTTTTTTTTTAATGAGGCAGAGTCTTACTTCTGGAAAGGAAGAAAAGTTAATACCGCTCTGGGGACCCCCGGCTCTAAGACAGCGTCAATTAAATGCTATCTTTTATTTCCTTGTTATTACTTTGGGGAGAAAACTAATGCACAGCAATGTGAGGTTTATCTGATATTGCCTCCCAGAAAACAGACCATTTACATGTATTCATCTGAGGATGTGACTCAATTTCTTTTCTGCATGATGGAAGAGTTTAATTTTTCCTGAAAGAAGCAGCATTTCTAAACGAGATCAGGGGAGGCAATAAAGAGTTGCAGAGAGGTAGCCAATAGAGTATCCCTACACTGAAGAATTACTGTTTAAACTTATTTGCTTTTGTTTTGCTGTCCCCGAAGACAATTACCCACCATTCTGTTGTCTTGAAAAACTTAAAGTGTCAGCAAAGTGTTTATGGAGATTCAGTTCAGTCATGGAGTTAGCACAGGACCTCAGAATGAAAACAATTCCCAGGTTGCATGCTGCCATGGACTATAGCTTCCTGTCTTATGCAAGATAATTTTTTTCATGATTACATATGTAAGTGGCTTTAATTAAAGACATCCTTTTTAAGGGAGTAAATGTGTTCATTTCTATTTTAGGGTCATTTCTTTTCCAGTCCTGACATTTGACTTATTTCAGAATGTCTAATCCACATTCATGTCTCACAGAAGTTTCTTTTCTCATTGAAACAAACAGATGTGAAAAGATATAGGTTGCACTTCTTAGTACTGATTATCATTTTCAAGCAGAATCAACATAGGAATTTGCTTTCTTTAATCTGACTCTATTGATGTATGTGGGTGTTGTTGGGGGGGGAAAAATATACCCACGCCATTTATATGTCATTTACTTGAAAAGCATTACATAAACACATCTGACTGTCTAATTCTCTGACAGAAGAGAAGGTCAGGGTTTCTGGAATGAATCAAAGCATCCATCCAAGCTAAGATCTTGACTACATTCTCATAATATCTAGTAATTTCCTCGGTAGCACTCATCAGAACTGTAATTACTTAATAATTTGTGGTTTTGTTCTCTATCTTCACCACCTGGACCTGCACCACACCCTTAGGCCCTTTCAAATCTCTTCCCATTTATGGTTGTATCCCTGACAATGCACGCAATGCCTGTTCATACAGTAGGGCCTCAGTCCATATTTGTGAGTGAGGAAATAAATTCTACTAGATTATAAACTCCAAGCACAAGAATAATCTCACAGTCCCCTTTAAATCCCTAGGAGTTAGCACATAGCATGATAGAGCACGTGTCTTGGATAACGAGTTGTCTAATGTAGTTATTCTCTCTTCAGAATGCCATAGTCAACAAAACAAGTTTCATTCTATCATGAAAACATTCTAGTAGGAGGCAAGGGAACAGAGGTACAAACATGCATTAATATGCATTAATAATTGAAATGTCAGGCAGTGGTACGTGTGCTTATACTCTTACAACAGGTCAGGAAAGCCTGCCGTTGAAACTGACAGCCAAAAGCAGAGTCGAAGGCACCATTCTCTGAAGAGCACAGAAAAGTGTTCCAGGCAAGGGAGTATCTTGTGCAAAGGCCCTGCGCTGGCATTTGGCAAGTTCAAAGGGTGAATGAGGCCAGAGGACTCGCTAACGGTGGACATGGCCAGCCACCCCCATCACCTCTGCAATGGAAACTGAAACAAAGCGGCTTGAAAAGCAGGACCCAAGGAATGCAGTTGCAGAACTGTCCCGACCCGCGGGTGAAGTCAACGAGGACCCTAGAGGTGGAGTGGGGATGAAAGGGACAAGAGACACAAGGAATGGAGACAAGACAAAGTTCTGATCAAGTCTCGTTTATTCAACAGGAGTTCGAGGTATTTATAGGGAGAAGGAGGAATGAGGCCTAGCCCTTAAGGTGAAACACCTGGCCTAGCCCTTAAGGACAAACACCTGGCTTACGGGAAAGAGATAGGGTTTGGGGTAATAGAAACCTAGCCCGAGGTTAGTGCTAATGTGGCTGAAGCTTACTACAAAATGGCTGTCAAGCACAACAAGTTTCCCACACAGAGCAATCATGTAGTAGCAACCACAAAGGAATCCTGACCTCAGCACCCCAAGGGAAGGTGTGCAGTACTCTTAGCATCTGGTTTTTCAGCATTAAATGAAGAATCCCTCATCAAAACGTAGGGAAATATTGTGTTCACTGGAGGCCCAGTGTATGAAATTCGTACACTTGGTGGGAGTGGGGACCCTCAGTCTGGAGGCAGGAATGGCTTCCACCACTGCCACTGTGCTCACCAGCCATGAACCCGGCTTCTGGCTGAGCGGCGCTCCCCCTGTGGGAGTGCACTGACCACCAGGGGGCAGCTCCTGCTTTGAGTGTCTGCACTCTGGTGGTCATTCCATCATTCGGTCATTTGCATATTAGCCTTTTATTATGTAGGATTTGCTGTAGATGAGGCCCCCTAGAACCATAAAAAAATGCAAAAAATCCACTGTTAACTCATTCTCAAATTGCCCTCACTTAAAATCAAATTGCCCCCCCACCCCCATGCTACACCTGGGGAACCAGTGGGCTTGACACTTTTCCTCTCTGAGCTTCATTTCTGAATACGGACATCTATACCAGGGGAATTGTCATCTCTTCTCCGCCTGCCTCACCGGGTTGTCATGAGGAGGTTCTGAGCTAATAAACCTAGAAATGTTTCCTCCAGTAAGTGGTGTCTGAATGGGCAGGGGTGGTTATTTTTAAGCCCAGGGGTGCACTAGCAGGTAGCGGGTGCTGATGAGGGGCGGAGGGGAGATGGTTGCTGGGGCTGTAGCTGTGGAGGCTTCGCAGAGGGTTCGCAGGCTGGGAGGGGCGGGCTCGGGCCAGCAGCCCTGTAGCTGTGGTTGTCCCTGGAGGCACTGGCGGGGATGGGGCATTAGGTGTGTGTGTGGGGGGGTGACAAAGCTGAAGGGGGAGTAACTGTCAAACCTTCCCACTTGGCGCCGTTCTGCAAATTGCTGGTGGCTGTTTCGCAGCTGCACCTGCTCAGAGCTGCGCTCCAGTCTCCTGGAGCGGGGTGGGGGCTTGGCCACGGCGGGGCCAGGTGGGCTGGGAGGGTGGGTTTAGCCGCAGCCCAGCGAGGTTCAGAGGTTCAGCAAGCTTCCTCTGCGGAGACCGCACTGCAGCTGGTGGTAGTGGGGGGAGGAGGAGGGTATAACCAGGGGGGCCCTCAGGCCTGCTTCTCCATCTTGTTTAGAGTTGTAGGGAGGAGAGGCGTGCAGGCCCCAGTGGAAGGGGCAGGCGGTGGAGGGTCATGGGTCCTGGGGTGCTGACAGGTGGTCACCAGCGCGCTATTGTTGTGGGTGCCCCCCCCCCCAGGAAGAGATAAGGAGTTGGAGGTGCAGGGCTGCAGCTTTCCCCAAGGCTGGGCCTTCTCCCCGTCAAGTCAGCCTCCCCTTCACCCCGGGGGGTGTGGGGCTGGGCTAGGGTGTTTGTGCACCCCCCCCCGGGGATGTGGGGGCTGGGTTAGGGTGTCCATGCAGGGGGATTGGAAGGCCTCCCCGTGGCCACTTCCTCTCCCTTCTTCGCAGCCCGGGCTCCTGTCAGGCACGCTCTTCACACCCTGTGGGGACTTGGCTGCTGCTGCCAGCCCCCTGCTGTGCACGTCAGTATGCAAACAGGTCATTACAGGGACACCATCACGGACAAATTAGCATATCACACTATATATGTATAGATAATGTTAACTGAAATATCAGGATACAAAATTGCTTAGACCAGTGGTCAGCAAACCTCGGCTCTCGAGCCACAAGCAGCTCTTTGACCCCTTGAGTGTGGCTCTTCCACAAAATACCACGTGAAGTCCACACACAGTGAGCCTGAAACTTCGTGGCCCATGCACAGAGGTTGGTTTTCAACTCTCAGAAGAAAGTATACTGTTGATGTGCGGCTCTGTTGACCAATGAGTTTGCCGACCACTGGCCTAGAATAAGAGCAACCAGCCAAGGGCTACGCAAAGAAATAAGACGATGTGCGTGCTCATTTCTTAAAGCTTCGTTTAACAGATGTTTAGTGAGTGTCTTCTGGTGCCAGCGGTTACAACGGTGAACAAAACAAAAAAACACCTGTCTTTGTGGTGCTTCTGTGTATGACCAACAGAGAGAGAGAGCCAAAAGGTAAAAATTACCCCGAGGGCGGGATCACTCAGCTGTGACAAAAGCTGGGAACGAAAGATGTCAGGATCGACTTGGATGCCTTCCCAGGTCACCTTCACACATACCCTGTCAGCCAGCCAACAGAGTAAACATTAACGGAGGTTTCCTGTAAGCGGTGCAACGGTGAAACAATCTTCTTTTCTTTCTCCGCATTTTCTTAATTTCTTTTGCTATTTTACTTATGTAATCAAATTAACAACAATGTTTTAAATAATACAGAGAGATAATCTCATTAGAATTTTAGTCACTAAAGATAGTTAGGAGCTCTCATTCACAGAAAAGAAGACAGGTATTATAAAGTAATATTATAAATGAGCTATATTAAAAGGAACAGATTTGAGCCCTACCTGGTTTGGCTCAGAGAATAGAGCGTCAGCCTGCAGACTGGAGGGCCCCAGGTTTGGTTCTGGTTGAGGGCACAGACCTGGGTTGAGGCCTTGATTCCCAATAGGGGGCATGCAGGAAATAGCATATCAATGATTCTCTCTCCTCATCGATGTTTCTCTCTCTTCCACTTCCTTTCTCTATGAAATCAATTCTTGCCAAAACCGGTTTGGTTCAGTGGATGGAGCGTCGGCCTGTTGACTGAAAGGTCCCAGGTTCAATTCCAGTCAAGGGCATGTATCCTGATTGCAGGCACATTCCCAGTGAGGGATGAACAGGAGGTGGCTGATCGATGTCTCTCTCTCTCATCGATGTTTCTAACTCCCTTCCTCTCTGTAAAAAAAATCAATAAAATATATTTAAAAAAAAAAAGAAAATATATTATTAAAAAAAAGTAACAGATTTGAAGTCTGTGATTGGATACCTCTGCTTCATCACTGGTACAAGTTTTCTCATAAGTGAATCTCTCTTCCCAGAAGAATAAGAAAGCATACTTTATTATTTTTAACACAGATGCTTTCTCCTATGACTTGTAAGGAGTATATCACCAGAGATACTATGGTTATCCCAGTGATCAAAGATATATTTCTGCCATTCTATCATAGAGAAGGAGCAAGAAGTGCTTTCAGGAGTTGATCCACCTGTTCTGGGGACA
This sequence comes from Lasiurus borealis, assembly GCA_004026805.1. NCBI lineage: Eukaryota > Metazoa > Chordata > Mammalia > Chiroptera > Vespertilionidae > Lasiurus > Lasiurus borealis. The sequence continues at coordinate 2,163 of PVJN01053827.1, read as the reverse complement.
TTAGTGGACCTCAGCAGAACAAAGCTCCTTATCTCATTTACTGATATCTTTATTGATGTTAAAGAGAGCGAGAGAAGCAGAGAAAGAAGCATCCTCTTGTTGTTCCACTTTTTTCTGCATTCTTTGGTTGATTTTTTTGTAGGAGGCCTGACCGAGGATCGAACCTGCAACCTTGGCATATCTAACAACTGAGCTACCCAGCCAGAGCCTAGAGGCTCCTTATTTTAAAAACCTTCTTCCTCACCCTAGCCGGCTCGGCTCAGTGGATAGAGCGTCAGCCTGCGGACTGAGGGGTCCCAGGTTCGATTCCAGCCAAGGGCGCATGCCTGGGTTGTGGGCTCCATCCCCAGTGGGGCTGCGTGCATAAGGCAGCCAATCAATGATTCTCTCTCATCATTGATGTTTCTATCTCTCTCCTTCCTTCTCCCTTCCTCTCTAAAGAAAATATGCAGGAAATAGGGTATCAATAAAGAAATATATTAAAAAAAAAAACACCCTTCTTCCTCAAATGTTCAAACTCAGAGTCAGAACACGGTTGACTGTCGCAAAACCACTGGTGGAAATGGGATCCATAGTGACTCCACTCACTTCAGCAGGACACAGGGCAAATGACCACTCCCCTGTCTGAGAAAGAGGAACATCAGGGTTGTGGGAAACTTGCTGTGCTTGACAGCTATTTTCTAGTAAGCTCCAGCCACGTTAGCACTAACCTCGGGCTAGGTTTCAATTACCCCAAACCCTATCTCTTCCCCCTAAGTCAGGTGTTTCGCCTTAAGGGCTAGGCCAGGTGTTTTGCCTTAAGGGCTAGGCCAGGTGTTTCACCTTAAGGGCTAGGCCAGGTGTTTTGCCTTAAGGGCTAGGACAGGTGTTTCACCTTAAGGGCTAGGCCAGGTGTTTTGCCTTAAGGGCTAGGCCAGGTGTTTCGCCTTAAGGGCTAGGCCTCATTCCTCCTTCTCCCTATAAATACCCCGAACTGCTGTTGAATAAACGAGACTTGATCAGAACTTTGTCTTGTCTCCATTCCTTGTGTCTCTTGTCCCTTTCATCCCCACTCCCCCTCTAGGGTCCTCGTTGACTTCACCCGACGGTCGGGACACAGGGTTACTGTCCTCGGCACCTGGAAAAACAGCGTGTCACCTGACTGTCAAACCCACCACCCGCCAATACCGGCCTGACATCCAGGAACAAAACAAGGGAAGGAGCAGGGAGCAGCCACTGTTCCCTTAACCCACACCATCTGCTGGAAGCAATGTTAGTGCGAGATCTGAAGGGAGAGCCCCTAGGAGAACAGGAAGGAACATTCCACCTAATTTGAGCAAAACCAAACCCAAGTGCTATTTTCTTTGTCTCTGTTAAAGCCCATCCACATTTCCCGATAACAATGAATATAACCACAGTGGGGAGAGTCACTTCATTACCGACACAGGTGGAATTGACATACTGGACCTAACAGCACGGGAAATTGATTTTGCCTCAATTTCCCGCCTCCCTTTCCTTCCCCCTCCTATTTTAGAGACTCCGTTTTTATCTAAAATGTCATCATGAATACCATTCAGCAATTCTCCAGGAAAAGCACCTCTTGCAATTTTCCCAGGCTTCCTTCTCTCTCCTTGAAAGACAAAAGACAAAAAGACAAAAAGAAAAAGGCAACAAAGAGAAGACTGTTGTGCGCCCCCTGCCGTCCGCCTGGAGCGATGCTGATGACTGGCTGCCTGCAAACGGGTCCTGCCTTCCCGAGGGGAGGGCGCTCCGCTAACAACTCAATCCCATCCCAGCACAAAGGCCCCCCAAGAGGCGGCCGCCCCCACAGGCTGGCAGAGCCTCCCGCGCCCCTGAAAGGAGAGGGGACCTGGGGGCCGCTGGAGGGAGCGGCTTCCAACATCACAGCCTATCTGCGGGGCCCCCTGCAGACCGGGGATGGGGGGGCATGGCCGATGGGACACCCTGGGAAGCGCACGCTGGGAAAAAGCGCGTGTTTAACATCAGGAGGCCGGGGGCAAGTGCCAAGACATCTAATAAAGTCAGTAAGGAGATGAAGGGGCGGAATGAGAATGGAAATGCAGGGGGGTTTCCATCAGAATGGACACTGAGGCCGGCTCCCCACCTCCCCGGCCTCCAGGGATGGATGGAGGTGAAAGAATATCCCTCTGAGCATTCTGTACG
>PVJN01053826.1:0-13613 GCA_004026805.1 Lasiurus borealis | reverse complement strand
TGGAACGCGGGATTGAAAGGAAGCGGGGAGCGATGCGCCTTGGGGATTTCTGCCCCCCGACACCCACCGGGGGCCTGAGCTGTTCGCCTCCCTGAGACGGGGAAGAGAAGTAGGTCTGTCTCGTTGGCCTCGTTTGGAGTTGTTGGTTTTGCTTTTGTGTGTCTCTGTCCGCCTCGGTTTGATTTTGGGGGTGCACGGGCCGGGGGCAGAGAATACCCAGAGGAGGAGATAAAGATTTCTTTGGGAGGTTTGCTCCGTCAGCAAATCGTTTTGGTCCTCTGAATGGGAGAGTCCGGGGAATTCGGGAGCTGGAGAGAGAGAAACGTTGGCGACATAACACATGTCGCTGCGTCTCTGGGAGAGAGATTTCCCCTGCGATCTCCCGGGGAGGCGAGGCGGGTGGTGGATTGAGAGGTGAGGAACTGGGACGAGGTGTCTGTGCGTCTCTCAGACCCGCTAGGATCTGGGATTCTCTGACCTGACAGCGTCGTTAACGGGAAAAATGCCTCTCGGAGAACAATGGGCTGACACAGGCCGCCAGCGGGGCCTGGTTCCCGGAGCGCATCTCCGCAGCGGCAGCTGCTATCGACTGCTCTGCCTTCCCCGCGGCTCCATCCACCAGGGACACTCCCCACGCCTCTCGCTGGCCTCCCCCCTGCACCGTGGCTGTGCTGCCCTTTGTCCCCGAAAGTCAGGCGTCCCCCCAAAATAAGACCTGCTTCCCGTTTTGCCTCTGGCTGTCATGGAAGGCATCTCCCCTGGAAATAAGACCTCCCCGATCATCAGGCCTCCCCCCAAACATCAGGCCTCCCCGGAATAGAAGGCCCCCCCAACCCCCTGAAGCGACCGTCAGGCGTCTGCCTCCTGATTTAAAGAGACCTCGCCCGGCCCGCACAGCTCCGGCTGCGCTGCGGCCCCTCGGGGAGCTGGTTGGTGATGACCACGACCACCGGACCATCGACAGGTCATCCATTTCCTTATTTATTTATTTTTTTTGTTCAATAATCAATGTGCACCGTCTTCTTCTTCGTGGGAAAACAACACACCCCCTGAAAATAAGACCCGGCGCCTCTTTGGGAGCGAACATTAAGATCAGACACTGTCTGATTTTCGGGGAAACAGGGTACAGTGGTGTCTTGAGATATGAGTTTAATTCGTTCCATCACCTTGAGGTGTGGGAAACCATGAGACGCTCGAGTCTCGGTAAACTCGAGTCTCGTGTGCAGCCGGCCGATCCGCACGATGACTCCTATCTCAACTGTTGCTTGTATTTCAAAGCAAAAATCGCTCGCTCTCGGCTCATATCTCAAAAACCTCGTATGTTAGGGCACTCGTATCTCTAGGTACCACTGTAGTTAGATTTTAGGCAAAGTGGCCGGAATTGATGGTTCAGGGTAAGGGAACATTTTTCGCCACAGACAGGGCGTTCCTTGCCCAGTCCCCTGGCCAGGCGGCTCTCACCGGGATGTTTGCCGCTAGGAACCCGCTGTTTCTGTCCCGGGTAGGAAGGCAGGACTTCATGGGGTCCCCGCAGAGAGCAGGTTGGGGAGCAGACCAAGATGCGACCTCGGAGGCCCCCATGGAGTGGCCCCAAGACCCCCGAGGGCGCTGCCATCCATCGGCAGGAGCCGAGGTTCCTCGGGGTTTGGCCGGTGAACGTGGGGACTGAACCCTGGACTCTGCTGAGGAGGAGGAGGCAGCGGCGGGAAAGTTGGGCGGGGTTTTCTCACGCCCGGGTGTTGAGAAACAGAACATTGAAAAGCGCAAGCCAGCTTCCCATGTAGCTCCCTCGGTGAGAACAGGATGCGTCCAGCCGGAGCCCGCGGGTCAGGAGATCCTGCCTCAGGGTTTAGAAGAAATGTGGCCATTTGTGTTTTAAAAAACAACAACAACAACAACAACAGCCGTACAATGTCAACTTAGCAAGCTGCCGGGAGTCTTATACTTCCCACGAAATTCCACTTGGCACACACAGCACAGACGGGGCCTCTCTGCGGGTTGGGCTGGCTGTATGTTTGTTTTTTTAAAAATATATTTTATTGATTTTTTTCAGAGAGGAAGGGAGAGGGATAGAGAGTTAGAAACATCGATGAGAGAGAGACATGGATCAGCTGCCTCCTGCACGCCCCCCACTGGGGATGTGCCCGCCACCCAGGTCCATGCCCTTGACCGGAATCCAACCCAGGACCCTTCAGTCCACAGGCCGACGCTCTATCCACTGAGCCACACCAGTTTCAGCCATAACTTAATTTTTAAAGGCCCTCTGTGTTCCTCCCGAGAGGAAAGACCACCCTCCCCCGTCCACTTTTCCAGAGAGAACGGAGGAAAGGGAGAGAGATAGAGAGTTAGAAACATCTATCAGCCGCCTCCTGCACGCCTCCTACTGGGAATGTGCCCGCCACCCAGGTCCATGCCCTTGACTGGAATCGAACTTGGGACCCTTCAGTCCGCAGGCTGATGCTCTATCCACTGAGCCACACCGGTGAGGGCTGGCTGTATCTTTTGGTGAATTCCCTGTAGCCAGGATCGTATTTTTAGGCATCTTTCTCTCTCCCCTCCACCTCCCTCCTCTCCCCTCCCCCCGTTGGTCTCCCATTTTCCTTTGGGAAGGGACCCCGTGTTTGCATCATCCGATCCCCAGAACTTGAGTGCAGGGCCCCCCACGGGACGGCGAGGACCCGCTCGCCAGAGGCAGCCAACATTCCTTCCCCCCCGCCGGCGGTCAAGGACGGCCGAGCACCATAAAGATGATTTACCGGTTTGGGAACGAGCCGGACAGCGCCGGCCGACGCCCGCCCGGCCTCTCCCATCGCCCAGCTGCGGACCTTCCCCCGAGGGCTCTGTGACCGCGTGGTGGTCAGGGGGCGCCGAGGCCTTTAAATCAAGCGTGTGTGCGCCCCTCGTTCCCAGCGCTGCAGCTGCGAGCAGAAGACCAACGTGTCAGAGCGTGAGCACATTTAATGAAAAAATGTCCATGATTTGGAGGGCTGAGACACAGTAACCGTGACTGCCCCAGACACACACATTTCTCAGGGTCGGTTCTAATCATTGCAATACCCCGGTGGAGTCCAGTTGGTGTGGCTGAATGGTTGAGGGTCGACCTAGGAACCCAGAGGTCCCGAGTTCCATTCCCGGTCAGGGCACAGGCCCTGGTTGCAGGCTCAATTCCTAGTGTGGGGTGTGCAGGAGGCAGCAGATCCATGTTTTTCTCTCATCATGGATGCTTTTAGTTCTCTCTCTCCTCCTCCTTCCTATGTGAAATCAATTAAAAAATATATATATATAGTTTTGCTGAAACTGGTTTGGCTCAGTGGATAGAGCGTAGGCCTGTGGACTGAAAGGTCCCAGGTTTGATTCCAGTCGGGGGAATGTATCTTGCTTGTGGGCACATTTCCACTGTGGGGTGTGCAGGAGGCGGCTAATCGATGTCTCTCTCTCATCGATGTTTCTGACTTTCTATCCCTCTCCCTTCCTCTCTGTAAAAAATCAATAAAATATATTTAAAAAAAAGTAACACTGGAAATACTTTGAAAATTAACTGATTACCGAACCCGTAGCCCACAAAAGTGAGACGGCACTTGTTTGCCAAACCTACATCCGTGGCTGCCTGGTAAAATTGGAAACAATAATCAGGTAGAATTCTGAGTTTCTTAACATGATATCTAAAATGTCCAGGATAAAATTGAAAATCACCCGTCATCCCAAGAACCAGGAAAAACGACAAAGGGAATGAGGAAAGAAAACGAATGGAAGCCAACATTGAATTGAACCAGAGGTTGGATTTATCTAACAAAGATTTAAAGTCAACCTCATAAAGGTGATTTCACAGGCAATGACAAATGCTGTTGACACGAAACAAAACCAAAAAAAAAAAAAAGGAAAATATCAGCAAAGAAATAGATGTTACAAAAAAAAAAGTCATACAAGTGACAAATACAACAGGAGAAATAGCAGTTACCTGGATGGGCTCAATCGTAGAGATGAGGTGAACGAGGATAAAAGTCAGTGAATTTGAAGTCAGATGAATGAAATTTGCCCCAAAACAATAGCAAAAGTCCATCATTTGTATTGCCAGAGTTCCGGAGGTAGAGAATAACAAGAAGGCAGGACTGAAAGTGCATTGGAGAAAAATTGGGTGAAGACTTCGCAGATTTGGCAAAAGTTATTAATCCACAGATATGAAAAGCTGAATGGAGCCCAATCAGGAAAACAGAAAACAAAACAAAAAAAAAAAACAAGTAAATTGACAGCAAGACACATCATAAATAAACTTCTGGAAAGGAATGACAAAGTGAAGTCATTACCTGCACGGGAACGCCAGCACGGTGACAGCAGATTTCTCACGGGAAACCATGGGGGGCAGGAGGAAGTGGGGTTGAACTTTGCAGGTGCCAAAGGAATAGATCATGGATTCTATTTCCTTTAGGAGGAAAGGGCACTAAAGACCCTTTCAAAAGAGGAAGAAGAAAATGGTAAAGATAAAAATGATGAACAACAAATACATGTCTATCAACAAGTGAATCTAAAAATGAAGTGAACTGAAAATCTGAGGAACAGAATAAACTGGCGAATATAATAGAATCAGGAGCACAGAAAGGGATTGGACTGACAATTCTCAGGGGGAAAGGGGTGAGGGGGGTGCAGGGAGAAAGTGGACAAAAATCGTACACCTGTGGATGAGGACAATGCAGGGGGAGGTAAAGGCAGAAGAAGAGGTTGGAGCTGGGTGGAGGGGAGCTATGGGGGGAAAAAGGAAGAACAATTGTAATCATCTGAACAATAAAGATTTATTAAATTAAAAAAAAAGATGTTCTCAGAAGTAATAGAACCATGCTGCCTCCCTGACTCCTAGCCTCCAAAACTATGGGAAAGAAATTTATGTTGTGGGGAGAGAGAGAGAGATATAGATAGAGAGAGAGAGGGGGGCGGGGGGAGAAATTCACTACTTTCACGACTTGGCCCATTAAAACCTAGATACCACACTGCATTCTCATTCTTCCTCTAGGCGCTTGCTGCACACAAAAAAACAACAAAAAAACAGGAAACTAGAAAGCCACATTTGGGAGAGGGAAAAACACACTGAGCCTGTGACTCTGAGACTCCATATTGAGGGCAGTTGATCACGCTGACTCACCTCTGGAATTCACTTGAGGAAAAACTAAACTGTTTCATTTCGCCATGGAGATTTGGGGCAGCCCGGCCGGGGTGGCTTCATGGTTGAGCATCGACCTAGGAACCAGGAGGTCACGGTTTGATTCCCGGTCAGGGCACAGGCCCGGGTTGCGGGCTCCATCCCCAGTGTAGGGCATGCAGGAGGCAGCTGATCCATGATTCTCTCTTATCATGGATGTTTCTTTCTCTTTATTCTTCTCCCTTCCTCTCTGCATCAATAAAAAAATATATATTTTTAAAAAGATTTGGGTCAGCCAGGACTTCCTAGCTCAGATGGCCATTCTTGGCAGCTCTTTAGAAGTCCAATCAAGCTCACCTTTCTAGAATATTCCACCGCGTCTCCTCTTAGGATTTGCAGATGTGTTGGTCCACCTTACATCCTTTGATCTGATGAGGCGATATTAGCAACAGTCCCCGATTTGGGTAGAGTCTCCTCTTTATGACGCTAAAACCCATACTTACCATATTTAGAATCCCCCTACCTCAGAGCTGACACAAATGCATACAAAAAAAAAAAAAGTGCATGCACCAAGATCTAATAATCTTGGAAAGGAATTTAAAAAACGACAAAGACAGCCATGGGAAGCAGAAACAGGGAGATTGAAATAGTCCCAGGGTGAGGTCACCGCATAAATCTGCGGCAGAGAGAGCTCTGTGCATAGAGCAACCAGGCTTTACCTGGGAGGTTTCCAGCCACCGACAAGGTTGGGAAACAGATTCCATTCCAAGATTTATTTCATGCTTTCTCCTCTCTCTTCTCTCTCTCTCTCTCTTTCATTTACCAAGATTTATTTGCACAAATTTTCTGAAGGAGGAAATGAAAGCATGCAAGTGGGCTAGCTTCTTTGGCTCAGTGGATAGAGCATTGGCCTGGGGACTGAAAGGTCCTGGGTTCCATTCTGGTCCAGGGCACAGGCCGGGGTTGCAGGCTCGATCTCCAGTAGGGGGCGTGCAGGAGGCAGCCGATCCATGATCCTCTCTCATCGTGGATGTTTCTATCTCTCTCTCTTTATCCCTCTCTCCTCCCTCTCTGAAATCAATAAAGACATATGGAAAGTCAATAAATCATGTTTTTAAAAAATTAAGATAAAAAAATAATAAATAAATAAAAGCATGCAAGCTAGTAGTAGTCGTTCAGGAAAAGTACTACTTCTCCTGAGGTTGACCCTGAAGTTGACCTTGAGAGGTCTGAAACTGGACCCTCTCCTCTGCCAATGATTTGCTTTCCTACGGAGGGTCGCCCCGTCGTGGCTCAGTAACGGCTTCGTCACCCGGGGCTGGGTGGGCGCCAGCGGCTTAGGGCAGAAAGCTCCAAGTATTTCCAATTTCCTCCCTCCTCCTCCTCCTCCTCCCCTTCCTCCTCCTTCTCCTCCCCCTCCTCCTCCTTCTCCTCCTTCTCCTCCTCCTCCTCTTCCTCCACCTCTGTCTCCAGACTCCCCCTGCGGCCGGGCCGGGCCGGGCCGGGGAGCCCTCGGAGCCCTCATAAATCCTCCTCGGCTCTCTGGCTCCTGCATTATCTCCTTCCGGCTGGGCGCGTTGGAAGCCTCTGATTTATCGTCTGGCCAGTCCTGTCCCCGCCGCGGGACCCTGTGGGCGGCGGGCCCGCACTCCCGTTAGCCTTGTGGATAAATAGCTCCCGCCCGTCCCCGCACGGCCGTGGTGTCCACAAGGTTTGCTGCAGGTTCTGCACAGGAACACAGGCCCCAGGGCTGGTAGGGTTCTGTCTTTTTTAAAAAAACAAAAACAGATCCAATCGCCCTAGCCTGTGTGGCTCAGTGGATAGAGTGTCGGCCTGCAAACTGAAAGGTCCCAGGTTTGATTCCGGTCAAGGGCACGTGCCAGGGTTGTGGGGCTCCATCCCCAGTGTGGGGCGTGCAGGAGGCAGCCGATCCATGATTCTCTCTCATCATGGATGTTTCTCTCTCTCTCTCTCCCTCTTCCTTTCTCTCTGACATCAATGAAAGAATATTAAAAACCAAAACAAAACCCAGAACCTATCTTCTCTGGGGAACAGGAAACCCTTTAAGAGAAACATTTCAGGTGACCGGCGCTTCTTGTAATTAGTTACTTTGGAGGTGAGGCCCCCGGTACAGTGATCACTGTGAAGTCTCACCACTAAGTTCTTGTGACTCAATGGCGTGATCTCTTTGTCTTTTAAAACATATATTTGATTGGGTCTTGCTATTTATCTATCTATGAGCCAGGAGGTCACGGTTCGATTCCTGGTTGGGGTTGCATGCTCTGCTTGTGGGCTTGATCGATCCCTAATAGAGGGGATGTGCAGGAGGCAGCCTATCCATGATTCTCTCTCATCATTGATGGCCCTCTCTCTCTCTCCCCCTCTCCCTTCCTCTCTGACATCCATAAAAATATTTAAAAAATATATATGTTTTTAAAAAAACTAAACAAAAAGCCGAAGCTGGTTTGGCTCAGTGGGTAGAGCGTCATCCCTCGGACTGAAGGGTCCCAGGTTTGATTCCGGTCAAGGGCATGGACCTTGGTGGCGGGCACATCCCCAGTAGAGAGTGTGCAGGAGGCAGCTGATCCATGTCTCTCTCTCTCATCGATGTTTGTAGCTCTCTATCCCTCTCCCTTCCTCTCAGTAAAAAAAATCAATAAAATATATTTAAAAAAACACACAACTAAACAAACAAAAACCCCCATAAGACCTTAGGAGTTTCCCTATCAATGCCCCATGATCTTTTAACCACCGCTTCCGGGTTTTCCTTTTGGAAACCACGATTGCCCCCTGCACTTCCCTCCCCCATAAATTGAGGATAATGGTGCCTGTGGCACGGGGTTGCTGTGAGAATTAAACGCGCACATAAAGCACGGGCGCAGCCACGCGTGAGAAACGCAGGTGAGTTATGACCGCACGGCGCTAACCGGTCCGTGAAGGCGGGAGAGAAAGAATGAGTCACCTCACCGGGTCTCCCTCTCACAGGAAGAGCCTCTTAACAAGGTCCCTAACGGAACGCGGAACAGTAATAAATTATGCAAAACGCCGAAGCAGCCTCGTTAAGGCGAGCAGTGACTTATGTCCTCCTATTTTTAGATTGCAGGAATCATTGGGTCCTCCTATTTTTAGCTTGCAGGAGTGGTTGGGCCTTGCTCTTTCCAATCGCGCGGGGACCGAGGGGGATTATCTGAGGGAGCCACACGTAGATCCCCCTGCTTTAGATATCTCCCCTGCCAGGTGCTGGGTCTCTGACCACATCTTGGAACGTCTAACTGGCTCCTCAATGTCCGTGTCTTCCCTCCAGGGTCCCTTCCCTGAAGAAAACGAAGCCTGGACTCTTTCCCTCAGTTCTCACCGCTCTGTTTTCTATAATGTACATACTATATAGGTTGTTTTATCCTTGATGCTGTGGATAGCATGCATTTTGATAGACACGGAGTGGCCCGGTGATGATGATGGTGATCTCTGAACGCATAATGATCTGGCCACTCAGTGTAGATCCGATAGAATAAAAGGCTCATATGCCAATTGTCCCCTCGACCAGCAGGCAGGCTGGCCAACCGCCCATGTCCCCTCCCCCTGGCCAGGCTGGCCAGACCCCACCCATGGATGAATTCATTGACAGCGCCTCACATAAATATAATGCATTCAGAGATCATAATAATTTGGCCACTCAGTGTGTATGTGTGTGTGTGTATAGTGTCCCGCCAAAATGTATACTCACTTTAACAGTGGATAGCTCAATTTCGAAAAGGAAATGTATCTTAATAAGCACTGCCTCGGCGTGCTCTCCTAAGTAATGGATTTAATTAAGTAAATATATTTTAAAAAATAAACAATAAAAACAAACATGCGTCTGATCGCACGAACTTGCCTGCAAGATGGCGCCGCAGAAAGTCAAGAAGCCTAAGAGGACAACCTGGAAGTTTGGTTTGGACCTTACTCATCCAGTAGAGGATGGCATTTTTGATTCTGCAAATTTTGGTACCTTCCCTAGTGAATATCTAGGGTTTTCTTCCCTAGTTTTGCATTTTTTCTGCTTTAAAATAGGAACAGTTTCTACGGGAGAAGGTTAAAGTCAATGGGAAAACTGGAAATCTTGGGAATGTTGTTCACATTGAACGCTTCAAGAATAAAATCACAGTTGTTTCTGAGAAACAATTCTCTAAAAGATATTTGAAATACCTTACCAAGAAATACCTTAAGAAGAACAGTCTTCGTGATTGGCTTCGTGTGGTTGCATCTGATAAGGAGACATACGAACTTCGTTACTTCCAGATTAGTCAAGATGAAGATGGGTCTGAATCTGAGGACTAGGTGAAGGCATCTTATATAGGCCTTTGCTTACTAAAGAAACATGAGGTGTACCAAGAGAAACATCTAGAAATGGATTTTCTTTATCAGTGAATAAAAAGTGTAACACACTGTTAAAAAAAAAAAAAAAAACAAAAAAAAACAAAAAAAAACATGCCTTTATAATAATAATTCAAACTGTGCGCGCGCGCACACACACACACACACACACACACACACACTATACACGCGAAGTAGAATGGATATTTCCAGACCGATTTATATCGTCTGCCCAATTGTTTCCTCCAAGTCAAGTTCGCCACCTACTGGATCCTATTAGAAGTTCCAGAGAGTGGGTTTGAGGCCTTTTCTCTCTCTAAGTGCATCAGAGTTCTTACCAGGCAAAGGCCATGAGTAATCCCAATACACAAAATTGGGGTGTGGACCAGCTGGGGGAGGTGAGTTAGGGTTAGGGTTAGGGTGGTGCGTGTGCCCTGAGGAGGGTGCACACCATCCCTGCCCCATCGGTGAACTGTGGAGATCACATCCATGTCCACAGCACGCCATCAGCCTGTATTGGGGAACCCTTGTTCCGGGAAATGCGGCCACCACCTTCACTCCCCCATCCCCACCCCACCCAAAGTGTTGTTCATTCCCCTGTCGGTGGAGTGGCCATGGACCCTCTCCTCCATCAGAGAGGACAGGGACCCACCCGGCCCCAGTTTTCATTCTCTCGTCTATCTGTTCTCCACCCTTCACCGCCCCCTCTCAGGCCCACCCTTTGGCCCAGGGCAACACAACGAGAGAGGTCTCTTTAAGACTTCTCTGATGTCATGATGGAGACATCCGTTATTTTCCCGAAGGAAGAAGCCCTACGATCCGACCAGCGAGAGTCAGGTCTTGACAGGACAATCCAGTGAGTTCATCTGCACGAAATAAAAGCAACCTGTTTGCCGAAACCAGTTCGGCTCAGTGGATAGAGCGTCGGCCTGCAGACTGAAAGGTCCCAGGTTCGATTCCAGTCAAGGGCATGTACCTTGGTTGCGGGCACATCCCCAGTGGGGGGCGTGCAGGAGGCAGCTGATTGATGTCTCTCTCATTGATGTTTCTAATTCTCTATCCCTCTCCCTTCCTCTCTGTGAAAAATCAATAAAATATATTAAAAAAAAAAAAAGCTACCTGTTCCAGGCTCCCATCGAGTGAGCCAGCGGAGACCTCCCCTCTGCCAGCAGGCTGGTCCCCGGGGTCCCTACCCGGGGTGGGGAGACCCCCTGCAGCCTCTCTTCGCTCAGGTCTATGTCTAAAGGCCCCCGATCAGGTTGTTATAGAAACCACTTGGGGCTGGAGAAGATCTCCCATCCCGATTATTGCTATAGTAACCGCCGAAAGACAAGAAGCTGGCTTTCCATCCGTTTGCCTTCGTTTCCCCCGACTCCCCGCTCCGTTCCCAAGATAGTTTCGCTTCTACATGCTTCTGTGTTGCTGGAAACCAGGAAGAAAATAAGAAGAAAGAATACATTTAGTGGGAAAGAGACAGAGACACACACACACATACAGAGAGAGAGAGAGAGAGAGAGAGAGAGAGAGAGAGAGAGAGAGATTGACTAGTTGCCTCCCGCATGCACCCCAACCCAGGACCAGGGATGGAACCTGTAACCAGGGATGTGCCCTTGACCGGAATCAAGCGAGCCTCGGCCCTTAAGTCCAAGGAACAATACTTTAACCCTTGAGCCAAACCGGCCAGGCCCAATTTGATGATTAAAAAAAAATATACATTTTATTGATTTTTTACAGAGAAGAAGGGAGAGGGATAGAGAGCTAGAAACATCGATGAGAGAGAGACATCGATCAGCCGCCTTCTTCACACCTCCTACTGGGGATGTGCCTGCCACCAAGGTACATGCCCTTGACGGGAATCGAACCTGGGACCCCTCAGTCTGCAGGCCGACGCTCTATCCACTTAGCCACACCGGCCAGCCCAATTTGACGATTTAAGGCCCAGAGGCCTGTGTTTCGCCAGAACTCGGGAGTTTCAGCTGCTTCTGCACCAGAGCATCGGTGCAGAGCACACAGACCCGTTCTGGAGGAGCTGGCTGCTCCCCTTTGCTCCCTCCGTCCACAAAGAACACCTGTTCCCTCCCCGCCTGGCCCGTGGCTGCTCCTCCACTGCCAATGCTGAGTGCCCACCGGGTCAGGCCTTGTCAGCGCGAAGGAACGTCTGGCCATTAGCATTCTGTGCCTTCTCCCTAACGAACCGTCTCACCGGGCCACCTGTCTGGGCCAATAACCGTCTCCCAGCGGCGAAGCGTCCCGGAAAGGTTCGATGTGGGAGAAATGAAACAATGGTTTGTGTGTGACTTTGTCTGTTTTTTCTTGCATCGTGCTTTTCTTTTTCTTTTTTTCTTTAAATATATTTTATTGATTTTTCACAGAGAGGGAGAGGGATAGAGAGAAACATCGATGAGAGAGAGAGAGACATCGATCAGCTGCCTCCCGCACACCCCCTACTGGGGATGTGCCCGCCACCAAGGTCCACGCCCTGGACCAGAATCCAACCTGGGACCTTTCAGTCCGCAGGCTGACGCTCTATCCACTGAGCCACACCGGTTTTGGCTGTTTGTTTTTTCTTGCATCGTGCTTTTCAGATGCAGTTTGGGATTCACCGTTTATGACTCTGAGGATGGAGAAGAGTGTCCGCGTTAGGACAGTGGCAACCTTGGTTGTAGGGACTCGCAGGTGCCAGTAAAAACTCCAGGCACCCAAAAGCAGGTGGAATCGTAAGCAGGAGTATTCTGGGGAAGCATGCAAGCTTCTTCGGGGACGTGTGGTGAGCAGGGAGAGGAAAAAAAAAAGTGTGTAACGATGTTTGGATCAGACCCTGCTAGAAATTCATGTAATTGGAGAAAGCATTTGCGCCAACAAGAATTTTTAAAAGAGCAGCTGGACAAACTGCACCTCCCAGTGGGGGAAAAAGGAAGTTTATCCATAAAAAGGCAGGCTGTTGCTGCACTGCCAGGCTTGCTCTATATATTCAATTGTGCTTTTATCTAAAAAAATTTCCATGCACCGATGTTCTGTGACCTGCGCTGATGGATGTCTGTCGCTAATCATTTCCTCTGTGCCCCAGAAAGTTGCCCTGAGTTTTGAATCTCTTGGGTAAACATGACTTGCAAATGTTGGGGAAAAAAATAAAAGAACTTCAAAGCCCTTTAAACTTTTTATTTATTTTTTTATTATTTTTTAAAAATATATTTTATTGATTTTTTTACAGAGAGGAAGGGAGAGGGAGAGTTAGAAACATTGATGAGAGAGACATTGATCAGCTGCCTCCTGCACACCCCCCACCTGGGGATGTGCCTGCCACCCAGGTCCATGCCCTTGACCAGAATCGAACCTGGGACCCTTCAGTCCAAAGGCAGATGCTCTATCTATCCACTGAGCCAAACTGGTCTTGGCTAAACTTTTTTTTTTTTTAATTGAAAGATAAAGTCAGATCACATGCACACGCACCTATGGAATATTTTCTGAAAGAATATGCTCGACGGTGTGCTTAATAAATATGTTAGAGACATCACACCATTTTTCTTTTCTTTCTTTCTTTTTTTAAATTTTGGCTCGCCTGCCTGCCCTCCTGGCCTGCGTTTTATTTATATGCACATTTCCCCATCTCTTCTGTGCACAGAAAGACATTCGAGAATAATTGCAGGAGCCATCGCGTTAGCTCTTAGACTCAAGAAAAGAAAGAAGGAAACGCTGTCCACGGGGGTTCCTCGGATGCAGAGTTTGGGAACCGCCCTCGTGGGTTGGCTGCGTGGCCGATGACAAAGCTGCACACGGGGCGGGGCGATCCTCGGCGCTACGGCGTCCCTGCTCATTGGTCCCCAGTTCCCTGCGGGATTTTGAAGGGTTCCATCCCTGCGAGCCGCCAGATCCCCCCGAAACACCGGAGTCGCGGATCTGGGGTGTTGCCAGGTCTGTCCCAGGGCGGGCGGGCGGGCGGGCGAGGAGAGCTTACGGCGCATGCGCCCTGCTGGACTCCCCCAGAGGCGGGCAGGGAGGGCTTTACGGAGTCTGCGCGCAGCAGCAGCGGCGGCGGGGCGCGCGCACATGCGCAGTGGCCGGCGCGGGGCG
The DNA here is from genome assembly GCA_004026805.1 of Lasiurus borealis. Lineage (NCBI taxonomy): Eukaryota > Metazoa > Chordata > Mammalia > Chiroptera > Vespertilionidae > Lasiurus > Lasiurus borealis. The sequence goes on along the minus strand of PVJN01053826.1, from coordinate 58 downwards.
GTGGCGCGCGCGGTGACGTGTGCGACGTCGAGGGAGAGGGAGAGGGAGGGGGGGGCGG
>PVJN01053825.1:0-13613 GCA_004026805.1 Lasiurus borealis | reverse complement strand
CATAGTGAGATCTTTGTCTCATTTCAGGGAGGATTCAGGATAAAGATTCTGTGCCAGTAATCTTCCTTGGATTAATGGTTTCTCTTTTATCTGCTGTATTTCTGCTCCGATGTCTTTTCTCTGAATGAGTCAGAAGAATGCAAATGCTGGGTGCAGTCCGCCTGAAATATTTAAATCTAGTTTTGCAATGTTTTGCAGGTTTGGAGGGGAAAATTATGCACACGCGCGTGCGTGCATACACACACACACACACACACACACACACACAGTCATAGGAATGGCAGATGAGAATTACAGATATATCAGCCAGCAATACATAAACGTGGTATTTCAATTTGACAACAAACTCATTTTTCTTTTTCCATTTCTTTGTTTCTCCAGATCAACATTTAGATGCCTGATGTGAGTGGAAGGAATCTGCAACATTCTTTTGTGAGACTCGGAATCTCATCAAGAATGTATCTGAATACAAGGAAAACGGATTTTCGTCTTGGCTCCTAAATGACAAGCCTTCATTATGCAAGGAGCGCGTCCCTGGAGAAAGCATTCTCTGTGCGCTGATGGAGAAGGTGGGACAGGTTGGGCGGTTGGGCGTGATTTGTGCGCCTTTTCCTGATCCCTTCCATTGATACGCTCTGGACCTCTTTGTTTCCATGTGCAGTCATAGACTTGTGGGCAGTGTCTCACTATTGTAACTCGGAGGGCTTCCTCTAAGAGGAAATCTGAATGGCATTAATATTCAAATCCTCTGGCTTGGTCTGCAGTGGCCTCATGGAGCTTGCTCGGAGCTACTGTGCTGCAGTTGGGAACAAATCTTGGGAAACAGAGCCCAGTACACTGGGATTTAGCTCCCCATCCCCATGCGCAGTCCTTAACATGAAACCCTTAGACTGAAAGATCCCCTCCACAGGCTTTTATTGCTGCAAGAAAGAGTTCCTACCATGTGAACCCAAGGACAGAGGGAGGCTTTCTTCGTCTCCTTTCCACCTCATGTGAAAGAATAATCTCATGCCTCCGGGACAAAGGCTTCTTTAAACAACAAAGTGAAATGCTTTCAACGTCCACGAACATCTCCCAACATCAATGAGATTGCTATTCACGGACGAAGAAGAGAAAAGAAAGAAAGAAAAAAGTGGGGCATGAACAATTGGTCAATTCGGCATTACCTTCGAAAAGCAGAGAGCCAGAATTGGAAATGTGAAACATCTCGCACTCCTATTAAATTAGGATTGATGAGTTCCCGGGGATGTTCAACTTCCTTTGACTTTTCTTAAATGATTTATAGCCCTTCTCCATGTCATGGTTTCTGAATTTTCTCCAACCGTGCATGCGAACGAAGGGCTGTAGAAGGTTTGGCACAAGAGCACATAATCATACTTCTTCTCAAAACATTGGTGCAAATGGCTCTGTGGAATTTAATGCGGCATTCACTAAGCACCTAGGCACTGTGCGAGGCACTGGGGCACAAAAAGGAGTGAGGCATGGTCCTTGCCCTTGGAAAGCTCATGTCCAATACAGAGAGTAGCCAATACCATAAACAGAACAAGTGCTAGAGCAAAGGTAAGAAAAGAGGAGGGGCCACCCAGGAGGGTAGGTGTCAATTTAAAAAAGACATTTTTAAAAAGGTCATTTGACTTGAAGCTTAAAGATACAAACAGTTGGAGAGATGAACAAAAGAAAAAGAGGGCTAGAGTGAGGTCATGATCTCCAGACAAACAAATAAATACACCTTGAAATACAACTACCTCCAAAAACACACAAACATGTTGACTTTGCCAAGTCAGATTTGTTGGATTTCTATTATCCATGCTTTCTATTAAGAATTGACTTATGTCACCCAAGGGCCTGCTTCAGAAGGTTATATATCATGAGAAAGGTCAGACTGCAGTCTCCCTGAGTGAGATTTTAGTGGCCCCAGCCTCTCCCCAGCACTCAACCCTCCAGCTCGTTCCCGCTCCAGAAAACCACCGAAAGGATAAAATTCCGAGGTCTCAAGCAGCAGCAGCCATGACAACAGGTCCTCCGTGGAACCCATTCCATCTGTCGGTGGACGATCAACTGTAGTTATCATGAGTTTCTTCTTGTCAAATTAAAATACCACATTTTTGCATCACTGGATAATATATCTGTAATATTCATCTGCTGCTCCTTCATCGTGTGTGTGTGTGTGTGTGTGTGTGTGTGTGTGTGTGTGTGTGTGTGTGTTCCCTCCCAATTTGCATAGTAGCAGGAGGGTAGGGAGCTCAGACCACAGGAAAGGGGAGTCCTTTCTCAAAAAGGGTCAACCTAAGTTTCTGCCAGCGTGGGGACACATCCTGGCTGATACCAGAATGCAAACCACTCTGAGAAACACCTGGCCCTTCCTGTTACCTCGCACGGACTTCAAGTGCTTCTCTTGTCCCCTGTGTGTTCTCCAGAACTGAAGGATAATCAAGGTAAATATCAGAACTCAAACACGTATACATTATATCTCTAATATGTATGCAGAGAATATCCCATGTATAGAATCCCAGTTTCCGTAGCTACAACTTCCCCACCGAGTCTTTGTCAGTGAACCAAATGTGGTTCACCAGAAGCCTTTGTTTTCTTGATACCAGAATTCAAACCATCATCTATCATACAAAGAGAGGGATATTTTATGCCCAGAGCCACATCCCAGCCCACCAAATTAACCTTCTCTAGCCAGGGGAGCATACTGCTGACAAGGGTTTTGAGAATGCTCATTTAAATGAGATGGAGGCTCATTTACTCTCTTGAGTGATATTGAGGCTCTGGGTGGCACCCTGTGAAAGATGACTAAGTCCACTCATGCATCAGACAGGATAATTCTGGCAAAGTTGGCGCCGACAACATTAAAAAACAATGATGGAAGAGTCTGGCCTTGTTGTTGTCATTTTAATTGTCACTGTGAGTGACAAAAAATGTAGCTCCTTCTCCAGAATACTTATTGCTCAGTTTTGTAATACCTTAACTGGGCCCACGCCACTTGAGCATGCGATAAAAAAAATGAAAGGAAAAAGAAATATGTGTGAACGTGTGAGAGAAAAAAGTGAGTGGCAAGAGAGAGAGGGAAGAGAAAGGGGGGGCTACCAGGAGGGAGACAAAGAGAGACCAAAAGAGACAAGTGAGTGATGGAAAAAGAGAAAGACCAGACAAAGACGGAGAGAGAGAAAACATGATAGACAAGCAAGAATTATTTTGGATGGCTCTTCCTCAGTATCAAACAAAGAGTGCTGTTAGTAAGCTCATGGAAGAGGCTAGTTTTTGCAAATCAAAAAGCCTGCAATGTTTCCAAGATCCACTCTGAGTTTTCAGGCAAGGCAGCCCAGAATTTCTTGTTAAAAGCTTAAGGGCTCAATTTATGCTAAGCATTCAAGGAAATGTCTCATCCAAACAGGATATCGTTTTTCATTTTAAAGAAGCAAACCGATCTCAGAGCATAAATGTTATTATTCATAGTCGCAAAGGAAAATGGCATTTACTTTCTCTTCCTTCATAGGGGAGGAAGGAGGAGGCTCTCTTCAGTGGGGGACCAGAAGGGGGTTCAGAAATCCTGCTCCTGCTCCTGAAAGAAAGAAATGTCTCCCTCTCAACCCCAGTAGGTGAGTCCGCAAGCCTCCTCCATGCCATCGATTGCTTTCATGGGTCAGTGTACAGTATGCGCGTGATGCTTTTCAACATCCGTTTGGGGGAAGAATCAAAGCTAATTTCACTGTGTGAAAAGCTAGCAGATTCCATTAGTGATTGTGACTTCACTTCCCAGCGATAAGGCTGCTGGATGGAAGTTCTCTGAACTGAATGTCCAAATGGGAATTTATGGTGAAGAACTTCAGTTTTATCAACCAGAGGCTTCAACATACGTACAAAAGAAGAAATACCTTTTTTATTCCCCTAGCAGAAATGTTTAAGTTAACCCCGCCAACCCAGTTGTGTGTTCTTTTCTCATCCCCACCACCATCATCCTTTCCTCTTCAAAACATATTTGAGCGGGGGAGGAGGTCATGGGGATCATCATTTCTGGTTTTTACATCAATGGATATAAAAAGAATACACACTGGATGAACTCACACTGCCTCTCCTACATGTGGCCACAGCAAAATCCCAGAAGCAATGCAAATGGGACTAGCCACAGCCCAATTCTCTTTGTCCTTACAGCGTCTAGATGTGGTAGTGTCCTTAATTATCTTGGCCCCAAAACCCATCTCACATCTTTATGGAAGGCAAGCCCAACTATAGCTCTGAAAAGCATATGGTCAATAACACGTAATGATTATCATTCCATTCCATTCCATAAATGCAGATAAATTGACTACTCATGTGTCCAAAATATTCTATCAAAATAGAGCACGCTTTACTAGGAAGTTTGTTATAAAACATTTGGTGTTTCTACCTATAAAACTGGGTGGTCTCCATTTAATAATATGAGATTTTTGTTTTTTTACAAGACAAGATTTACATTACTCAGTATATGAAGAGTTAAGGGTTGGGCCCACCCATTTCATAAAATAAAATGAAAAAGAAAAGTCAGGATTCAGGCCAGTTGAACATGATCTCAGGCAGAGTAATAATACTTTTCCCTGCTCCGGGTCCAAGGAAAGGAAAATAGAGTCACTAAGTGATACTGAAACCCCTCCTTGTTTGTTTTGGCCACAAGCTCCTCTGCAGCTATTGTCTGCTCTGTGTTCAGGCACAAGTTGCTATGGTCATCGGGAGGAAATATAAAGACACAGAATGAAGCAAAAGATAACATGCCTACTATGTGTCTGGCACAGTTGATTATAGCCTTCAATCTTCATAGTTACCTGATGAGGTAGATATTCTAACACCCATTTTTCAGATGATGAAACTGAGGCTCTAAGACTTGCCCACCATCTCAGAGCTGGGAGGTGGCTGAAATGAGAATAAACTCAGACCACCCTATCTGATTCTGAAGCCCGCATTCCAGAATACTCTAGTGCAATGGTTTTCAAGTTGAGTTCCAGTGCTTTTTAAGGGTTCCTCAAATGTTTTATTTCCATTTTATTCCTTTTTTTTTTTTTTTTTAGTCCTCACCTGAAGATATATTTTTTTGTTGCTTTTTAGAGAGGGTGGGAGAGAGGGTGAAAGGGGGAGAGAGAGTGAACGGCAACTCAGGTCTGTGCCTTTGACCAGTGTTTATGTGGTACTAAAATTTCATAGGGAACGGAGATTAATTTTTTAAAATGTCTGAGAGGTTCTTTATGGGGAAGATAATGAAAAAAAGGTTGAGGAACACTGCTCTCGGGCATTAAGGAGTTCAGAGATTGAAACTGGAAAAGGGGGAGCTTGGTCCTCACTCAGCCCTAGCAGCCCACCTAACGTGAAGTACAGCCCTGTCGGGAGTTCCAGCCCGGCTGGAGAGAGTAAGCCTGAGGAGTGTGCAGCGTGAGGATTTTCTGTTTTTAAAAGACAAGTAGAAGCTCTAGGCCTTTTCCTTCTGGAAGAAGACTTAGCAAACTGAGCCAGGCCCCTCATTTTACAGAAGGTAAAACTGAGGTCCAGAGGAGCCAAGGGTTTGCCCAAGGACACAGAACTGTTACAGGCAGGCGGAACTCAGACCCAGAACAGGACCCTACACAAACATGGGCCGGGCACTCCAACAGTGTTTTGTCAAATGCATGCCTGAAGGGACAAATGGCTTTAACCAAGAGACATCATCAGAAAGATCAAATATTTTTAAAAATTGTTTAAACCCACTGTATGCAGATGGCATCTTCCACATCACCTACTGACAAGGAAAACAAAACAAAGAAACCCACAACCTCAATTGTCCCTGTGTCCTAGACCTCAGGGAGTCCCTTCCCATCTCACCACCCCAGCCGACATAGACCAGCGTCAGGAGACGCTGCAAGTGAGTCCTTCCTCTAGCGGACGCAACTGCACATCTCTCCTTTGTTGTTTTCCTTTCTTTAGAGCTCTGACAATACTCCTAGTGTAGTACCATCTGCCGAGGCGGGATGAGCAGGTAGCTTTAAAATGATGATAGCTCTGGGAAATGATAATCACTGGGTCATAGAAAGCTGCACTGCAGTGTATAAATAAGATAAGTAAAAGTGCTGAGGAAGGCATGTTTGCTTTAATAAAATGTGTTTTCCCTTTTTGTGGAGAATGCCTTTCTCGAATGCCTGGGGAGAGGAGCTGAACTATAGACCAGAAACAGGCAGACGGTTCCAGAGTCTGGCAATGAGGGTGGGATTGGAGGGGAGAGGGATGAAATATTACTTACTGAGACACAAAAGGAAGAGAGTTGGACCGGAGCCTTTGTGTTTAAATTGCTGAAGCAATGGAATGAGATCAGAACTTCCAGGTCTAATTCCAAAGCTCCCTTCGGTAGAGGCAATGTGCTGGGGAGGAAAGAGCAAGGGCTTGGGTTACAGCAGGGCACTCCACGAACGACGTGACCTTAGGAAATAATTCTCTGAATCTTGATTTTCTCAGATGTGAAAAGAGGATACTCTCTTACAGGGCTATCATAAGGTTTCAATTAGAGGGAGCATGGAAAGCACCAACCATAATAACTGATCTATCTTTGTTGTTTAATAAATGGCAGTAATAATGATAAGTATATAGAGGCTCAAGATGATAGTGGTGATGGTGATCGTGATGGTGATGATCATGATGATGATGATGACAGAGACCTTCTCCAGAAAGCAGCTACGTGTACACACTGAGTCCTGAAAATCATTAGTCACCTAGAGGTTGCCCTGCCCTTTGAGATATGCCACTGGAAGTCATAATTCATGGAGCAAGGAGCAAGAAGTCCTTTTGCAAGGGATTGCCATGAACAAAAAAAAAAAAAACATAGGCAGCTTCTGAGTTTGTGCAAATATATCATCTGACTTGGGCTTTCTGCAAATACAAAGCATTTTCACTGACACAGTCTCATTTTATCCCCACACCAGCAATGAGAGGTTGCCAAGGCAGGTAGGAGATGCCCGTTTGACATATGAGAAGAGCTGAGGTCTCGGGTTTTAGTCGTTTCGCTACCAGCCCAATGTCGCGGAGAGGTGTGCCCAGAGGTGTGCCTGGCTGTCTGCTGCCTATCCCAAAGGCACACGATGCCTGCTACTTACAAACCTCCACCTGGAAAGAAACATGGAACTTAGGCAGGTCAGACACAAGTGTGCCCTCTCTGCATCCTAATCTACCCTCCACCTGACCCCTTCCCCCTGAGTCAGCACAGCTCTCTCTGTAGCCATCTACTTACCCCTGCCACTGACCCCTGCGTCCTCCACTCCTGACCCAAAGCAGAAAATCCAGGAGAGACTAATGAAAGGACCTTCCGCCTTGGGAAACAATAGAATGAGATGTCTACCAAACCAGACATGTAAGTGGCATCATCTGACCACTGGGCACTTGCCAGGGGAGCAAGCTGAGAACGCTCCGAGGGCTTTGCTGTGCCCCAGGGGAAAGCACAGAGCTGACCTCCAGCTGCGAGATGCCAACCCTGCTGGGATGCTCTCTTCCTCTACCTTTAAATACCACGCTGAGCCTGTGAATGAAGACTCCTCCTCCTCCTCCTAAGAGTCCTCTGAGGAAGATGGGGCAGCATCTTTCTTCAGTCGGGAAAACTAAAGATTCACAAATCAGGCACCGTATTCAAAAGCACACAAATTATTGACTGGCAATCGAGGCCTTAAACACAGATTTCCTCACTCCAGTCCCATCTTCTTTGAACTATACCACACTACTGCCTTTATCAATTAGAAATCTTTTGGTGGCTAAGAGCAGAAAAATCCAATAATTCAAATCTTAAAGAAAAAGGAAGAAAATTGTTTCTCTCTCTCTCTTTTGTTTTATTGTTGTTTTTGTTTCTGCTGTTTATATAACAAAACAGTTCAGGTAGAAGTCTGTTTTCAGACTCCACCCTATAGATTCCAGCCTCATGGTAGAGGTGGTTCCACTCCTCATATCCTCACATTACCCTAAGGAAGAGAGCATTTATGCCTCTGCAGTTCTATTGCAATGATGAGCTTCACTCTGATTGGACCAGCTTAAACCAGTCATAATGGGCAGAGGGGATACTGTGGTTAGTTTAGGCTAGTTTAGTTGGTTAGAGCCCAGCACTGGCATCAGGATGAATGACTATCCAGTCACCATGAATGACTATAGAGGAGAGGTATTTTCTCAAAGGAAATTCAAGGTGCTGTTATCAGCAAGAAGAGGTAAGAGAAACTGGGCAGAAACCCTACAAATAAAAGACATCCAATCTTTTATTCTACAAATAATTCTTTGAATTCCTATCGTGTGCCAATTGCACTGTCAGGCAGGAGGTAGATTTTTTTTAAAAAGTAAGGACCAACGTCTCCCTAGACAGAACTCAGTCTAGCATAGGTAGACCCACTGGTAAAGGGCAGGTGCCAAAAAAAATAAAAAAAAAAAATAAATAAATAAATAAATAAATAAATAAATAAATAAATTATAGTGCTAAGGGCCAACTCAGGGGGGAAAAAAAAAATTGGTGCCTTCACTGCTGATGTATCTTCAACCACTTCCCACTGCAGCTCTAACTCAGCCAAACTGTTCCTCTGTCCAGAGTCTAGCCAGGCTGGCGAGACACAACAGAGTGGTGAGTTCAAATTGTTTTCTATTTGCAAGTTAATTAGAATCCTAGAGTTATGTCTTATACAGGAGGCAATGCGCTGTAGCAATTAAGAATACAGGCTATAGAGTCAGACCACTTCAATTTGAATCTTAAGTCAGTCGCTCCCTAGCTGTGTTACCTTATGCAAGTTGCGTGTCCTATTTGTTCTTTAGGTTCTTTTATCAATAAAAGGGGGAGGGAATTATATCACCTAAGGATGTTTTGAGATCCTAATGAGTTGATATAGGGTCGGCTAACTTTTTCTATAAAGGGCCAGATAGTAATATTTTAGGTATTGTGGGCCATGCAGCCGCTTTAGCGACTACTCCACTCTCCTATTAGAGTGTGAAAGGAGCCATGGACAATGCATGAACAAGTGGGCATCACTGTGTTCCCATAAAACCTGATTTATAAAAACAGGTGGCAGGCTAGATTTGCCTGGCACCCGCTAAGAGCTCAATATGGTAGCTACTGTTAACAATTCAAAGCAAATAGCATATCAGTTTGTTTATTATTCTTTTTCCCATACCGCCCCTCTTTCTCTCAATGGATTCTACCTACCCTTCCTTGACTATGCTGACTATAGATCTATTATTTAATACTTGAGGCCAGATGCACGAAATTTGTGCATGGGAGGTGGGTCCCTCGGCCCAGCCTGCACCCTCTCTAATCCAGAACCCCTCGAGGAATGTCTGACTGCCTGTCCTACAGGATCAGGCCTAACCTGGCAGTCAGACATCCCTCTCACAATGCAGAACTGCTGGCTCCTAACCACTGACCTGCCTGCCTGCCTCATCACCCCTAACTACCTCTGTCTGCTGCCTGATGCCCCTAACCACTCTCCACTGCTGGCCTAATCATCTCTAACTGCTCTCCCCTGCCAGCCTGATCACCTCTAATTGTTCTCCCCTGCCAGCCTGATTGCCCCTAACTACTCTGCCTTGGTCCCTGCCACTGTGGCTTTGTCCAGAAAAATGTCTGGAAGACGTCTGGTCTATCCAGTCTAATTAGCATATTACCCTTTTATTAGTGTATGTGTGTATATATACACATACATACTCTGAGTGGCTAGATTATTATGATCTCAGAATGTATAATAATCTGGCCACTCAATATATATCCTATATAATAAAAGGCTAATAAGCAAATTGTCCCCTCAGCCAGGAGTTCAACCAGCAGGAAGACTGCCCAACCGCTCATGTTTCCTCCCCCTGGCCAGGCTAGCCAGACCCCACCCATGCATGAATTCATGCACCAGGCTGCATGCATATATATATATATATATATATATATATACACACACACACACACACTCTCTCTCTCTCTCTCTCTCTCTTTCTTCCTCTCTCTCTCTGAGTAGCTAGATTATTATGCATTCTGAGATCATAATAATCTGGCATATATATATATATATATATATATATATTGAGTGTGTATGTGTATTATCTATTTGTCTTTATTTATTGACTTAGTGGCATCAAAAAAATCAAGAAGACTCCCCACTCCTCTAATTAGGTTACCTTTCACATGTTTAAATCATCTTGTCTATATGACTTAAAGAGGAAACACTCTGCAAAAACTTTGGCATGCCGTGCATGACCCAGTGCCGAGGTGATTCATAGCAAGTAAAGAATAATAACTGGCCCTAGCCAGTTTAGCTCAGTGGATAGAGCATTGGCCTGTGGACTGAAGGGTCCCAGGTTCGCTTAAAGTCAAGGGCAGGAGGTAACCAATCAATGTGTTTCTCTCACCTCAATGTTTCTCTCTCGTCTTTCCCTCTCTCTTCCACTCTCTAAAAAATACAATGGAAAAATATCCTCGGGTGAGGATTAAAACATCATAATAATAGTAACTGTGATTATTTACTATGAATAAGCTCGCAGACTCATTATCAATGCTCACTTGCAGACATTTACTCCCATCATATTGGTTTCCAGATGTTACAAGCCACCCCTCAAGCTTCCTCCTCTAGAACCATGCTCAGGTCCAGGAATCTGTGCGGATTTTCTGGTGCTCAGTCCTGAGACACAGAAGCAATACTGAGTTAATTCTTCCTGCTGGGTTAATAATTAGGTAAAACCAGTTTGAAACAAGGGGAAATCAGTGTGTCTGGAGTTCAGAATGAGGAAGGAAGAAAAGTAAGGAATTACAGAGTTGGAATATTACTGCCACGAAGTCCACCTTCTGCTGGGCAGGAGACGAGGGGAGAGGGGGATGGCAAGGAAACCAATTCAGGAACCTTTAACTTATAATCAGCAAGGAATCCCCAAACTCAGAATCAGATCCCTGTCTGAGGAGGATTCTTAGCTAATCCAAGTGAATAACACTGTTACTGGTGACAGAGACAAAGGCTTAAAACTTGCTAAATTACAAAATGTCTCCCTCCTTAGCACTTCTGCAGGTAGCCTAACTCTTAACTTTATTTTTTACCAAAGCATCTTCTCCTTAATTCAGCATCTTCCCCCAAATTTGTATGGCAAAAGAGAAACTCTACAACTCATCTGTTCAGCCTGTTAGGATGGGTACAACCCCTGGTCAATATGCACATTACCCAGAAGGCCAACTGACAACCCTAGGAAAAGAATAGCTGATAACTTGTCTGCTTACTGGCACAAAAACATAGTGAGGTGTGTGAGCGCATCATGGCCCAGGACTTTATTAAGAAAAGAATCAGTAGAGCTGGGGGGTATTCTATCTATTGATTCTATGTATCAATAGCACTCAAAATATAAAGATGCTCCCATCGATTGCACTGCCCTGGACAGATCTAGACATATCACTCAAAGGCACTTTAGTTAATCTCAAATATACAAGGCCAACATTAATTCTGTACAGGGTGAAATGCCAGAGTCATTGGTCATGTTGCTGGTGCCACATGCAACCTATTAACCTGGGAGATGGGCACTTAGCTAGCCAAATGAACCTTAGCCCTTCCTATACGTTTTCTCCAAGGAGAACTCCTGGCATCATCCAAACGCATATAGAATCTCCCATCCGTCCCCTTCCCCAGGACTAGTGTTGAGAATTTTAGTGCAAGGAAATCACAAAAGTCCCAATGGCACAGAGAAAAAAACGCATAATCTTTGAGGTCGGTAGAGTCAGGTTTGATTGTCAGTGCTGCCCTTACTAACTATGGGGCTCTGGACAAGTTGCCACTCGGCTTCCACACCTATAAAGTAGTAATAATGAAATCCACCTCCCACTACTGCTGTAAAGTTAGAGAAATGCGTGTTAAGTGGTTAATATATATTAAGGATTCAATAGTTACGTTATTTTTCTCTGGAAGTACAAATTCTATGAACCTGAAATATAATTTCTCTAGCCCTTGTGCTCTGCTCCTCTCTATGTTGGTACATCTTTGCTCAGCTTCACAGACCATAAGAAAGAGGAGGAGGAGGAGGAGGAGGAGGAGGAGGAGGAGGAGGAGGAGGAGGAAACAGAAAAAGAAAAGGAGGACCAATAGTAGCAGTTAACATGTATAGTGCTTATAGGCATTGTTCTAAGCTGTTCATATATATTAACTCACTTAGTATTCATAGCAATCTATAAAGCGGGCTCCATAATTATTCCCATTGTACAGTCAGAAAAGGGAGGCAGAATAGGGAGGGTGTGATTTGCCCAAGGCCACACAGCTAATAAGTGCCTGAGCCAGGATGCAAATCCATGTGGAGTGTACATCAAAGCAGTAAATGGCACTTAATTAAAGACATCAAAGAGCTTTAAAGAGTAGCAACTCCTCTCTTTCCTAGAAGCACTAGATCATAAATTTGAATACAAAGCAGGTAATCCATGAGGTTGAGAATGCTCTCCTGCCATAAAGATGGCAGAAAAGACTGTGCTGGTTTATCAATTACGAAGTAAGGTTGTGCCCACTGTGAATCGTCAGACCAGCCCGATTCCAAATCATTCAGGAACTGAGGAAGCTTGGAAACTTATTAGTTGCTGCCTTCCCTTCTTTGTCCCCTTTGGTCTTTAGCATTAAATCAGACATATGTTGGAGTATTTTTGTTCCTTAAATGGTACCTCTGAATACTGAAAGAGATGTATGTAAGAGACAGGCATTGTCATTTTCTAGGCCTGCACGGTAGAAATATTGGCAGACATCCTGGCCGACAATAAAGAGGGAGACTTAGTCCGGATGTCAGATTCTCTAGTTTCCCTCACAGAGAAAGGTTGTGGTTGTTGTTACAGTTGTAGGATGTTAAAATCAAGTGTATTTCCATGTGTTCAGCAATCCTTTGATCTGAAAAGTTCCATAGAACTTAATAAACTCTAACGTGCACACAAGCTACAACAGAAATGTTAGCTTCTGTGCTAGGTCTATGGTACAAATAATATGATTCCGAAAGTACAAAGAGATTGAGATCAGGAAACTCCAGATGCGGCGCAAAAGAAACATTCCGCTGCCGGGAACGGTCAGGGGAACGTTACAGCACTTGACCATTCAAGTTCAACTCCTTCTCCTCGGGAATAAAAACAGAACGAACGAAAAGGTATTGGCTATAGTGTGGGGAAAGGCCAAGATACAGGCCTGCCTACTGGTGGGAATTACTCCAGGGAAAGTAGAGGGAAGGGAGGGGATTCTGTTAAATGAATGAAGGACCACAATCATCTCAGGTATTCTCTTCACTTTCCATGCTCCTGTGCCCTCTGAAGCTTTCAAAAAGTTCTAGATGTACTCTAAGGACACCAGTGAGTCAAGTTCAATACCTGGGATTCTGTGTACCTCTCCAAATCCTTCTCAGCCCTATAAGACTGCCCCCAGGGAATGGTGTTGTGGGTAATGGTTTTTAGGATATCTCAACAGCTTCAATGTGACCAAGAGCTATGAAAGCCACAGTAAGCGAACCAACCAGCTAGCAGTTTAGATGGAAGGCAATTCAAAACCAATTTCCAGCGGCAGCATAATACGGGGGGGTTTCTTTGTGTGAATTCTCTACCTCTCACTTGCTCTGGGAAGCCATGGCGTGAGCAGCTCCACAGAGAGGACCATGCGGCAAGGAATGGAAGC
>PVJN01053824.1:0-13613 GCA_004026805.1 Lasiurus borealis | reverse complement strand
GATTGGTCCTCCTGGTGGCTAGAAGTGCCCACCTGATCAGGGGGCTGGGCTGGAGATGACCAGAAGTGGGCACCTCATCAGGAGGAACGGCCATGATGGACTGAAGTGGCCAGGTGATCTGGGAGGGCAGCCCCTTGAACATATCAGAGTGGGGCTGAGTTCCCACAGGATGTGTACACACTCCTGTGTAAGGGGTCAACACACTTACCCTCCCAGACTGCTTTGAGGACCTTGGGGAGGCTGGCTAGACCTGGCATCTAGTGACAGACTGGGGCCCAGGCTTGGCAGGGCCCTTGAAGCTGCATTGGAGCTCTGAGTGTGCTTTTAGCCCAATGGGTTTTGCAGGGAATGAGAGATGTGGCTGTGGAGATGGGGTGGCATCAGGAACTTTTCCCAGGCAGCACCCGGTAGCGTCTCGTCTCAGAGGGACAATGGAACTAGCCAGCTGGTTTGCTGACCCCGAATCAATTTCATTTCAAAGTAAAACAAAATCTGCCAGGATGGAGGCAGACAAAGCCAGATACATGGAAATTTATTGTACTTTGAATCTAAGCTACAGGTGGGGAGGTGAGGTGGGGTGCTGTCCACACAAGGCCCTTGGCCCAATGCAGGGGGACTCTGTCAAATTTACCAGCTGGAAGTGGGCCAGAGACAAAGAGAACAAGTGCCCAGAGGCACAGGTGCACATTAAAGAAACATGTCTCCGGGGGTGAAGGATGGATTTTTGTCAAGAAGGGTGGAACCCATCAGGGAAACTGTCCACAGGTGTGGGTGCTTGCCCTTAGGTCACAGGTAAAGGATTTACAGGGTGTGGGCAACCAAGGGTTCTAATTTTTGTTCAGCCCTTTTACTGCTGTGTGTCTTTGAGGAAGTCGCTTTCCCTGTCTGTGCTGCTGTGGCCTCACCTATACCAGGTGCCACAGCTGTTTCTCACACTGTCCCTCTTGTTCTGAGGGCTTTCCACCTCCTAGTCAGCATCTTGGCCTCACCAACCTTTCTCCCCCAGCTTTCCCAGGACTTTACAGGACCCTCTGCTCTCCTGTTTCCTTTTCAATCCCAGGCGCCACAGTCCTGCAGGAAAGAGATAATAAGCACAAATGATTTTCTGGGAGGACTTTGTCAAAGGGACTGTTGACAGGTATGAGAGCAGGGGCAAAATGTCTGTCTCAGAGGTGGCACTGTGGGAACAGAGTCCTTCCAAAATCTCAAGGGAGTGAGGCCAGAGCAGTTAGGAGAATGAGGGAGCGGGGCAAAGCGATGGGCTGGAAGTTGGCACCTGATCAAAGAGCGGTGTCTTTTGATTGGCTGGATATGGGCAGGTGATCAGGAGGGTGGGGCTAGCACTAGGGTTAGGGTTATTGTTAGAATTAAGTATAGGAGACACAGACTGTGGGCAACCAATTTTAGCTCTGTCCTTTTACTGCTCTTCCCTGGAACCAGTCACTTGTTCTGCCTGTGCTACAGTATCCTCACATGTACAATAGACCACAGGTCCTCCTCACAGGTGTGTGGAATGATTGTGTATGTGTGTGTGTGTGTGTGTGTGTGTGTGTGTGTGTGTGTGTATCCACTTCCCTTGAGGGCTTTCTGCTTCCTAATCAGTTTGCCCTCCTCACCACCCTTTCCTTCCCAGCTTTCCAGGGACTGTACAGGCCCCATTGGACCTCTTACATAGACTCTGGATGGGCAACTACTGTCTTGTCTCATTTTCTTTTATTATTATCACTAGAGGCCTGATGCACAAAATTCATGCATGGGGGTGGAGGGTGTCCCTCAGCCCAATCTGCTCCCTCTCCAATCTAGGACCCCTTGAGGGGTGTTCTGATAGGATCGGGCCTAAACGGGCAATTGGACATCCCTCTCACTATACAGAACTGCTGGCTCCCAACTGCTCGCCTGCCTACCTGCCTGATTGCCCCTAACCACTCCCCTGACAGCCTGATTGATGCCTAACTGCTCCCCTGCCAGCCTGTTTGACCCTAATTCCAACCCCTCCCCCCACCGCAGGCCTGGCCATCCCTAACTGCCCTTCACTGTAGGCCTGGTCACACCCAACTTCCCTCCTCTGCTGGCCATCTTGTGGTGGCCATCTTATCTCCACATGGGATCAGTCATCTTTGACCACATGGGGGCTGCCATCTTGTGTGTTGGAGTGATGGTCAATTTGCATATTACTCTTTTATTAGATAGGATTATCTTTTTTTTTGTTTTTGGCCTGGACTTTTTTTTTCTTTATTCATTATGGTATTACAAATGTGTCTTTATCCCTCTATTGCCCTCCTCCCTCCCCCACATTCCCTGCTCATCATGCCCTCAACCTTTTGTGTCTATTGTTTAGGTTTATTGCATGCATACAAGTCCTTTGGGTGATCTCTTCCCTTTACCCCTCCCCTCCTCTGAGTTTTGATGGTCTGATCGATGCTTCTCTGTCTCTGGATCTGTTTTTGTTCATCAGTTTATGTTCATTATAGTCCATAAATAAGTGAGATCGTGTGATATTTATCTTTCTCTGACTGGCTTATTTCACTTAGCACAGTGGTCGGCAAACTGCGGCTTTTGAGCCACATGCAGCTTTTTGGCCCCTTGAGTGTGGCTCTTCCACAAAATACCATGGCCTAGGTGAGTCTATTTTGAAGAAGTGGCATTAGAAGAAGGTTAAGTTTAAAAAACTTAGCTCTCAAAAGAAATTTCAATCATTGTACTATTGTTATTTGGCTCTGTTGACTAATGAGTTTGCTGAACACTGACTTAGCATAATGCTCTCCAGTTCCATTCATGCTACTGCATCTGGTAAGAATTCCCTCCCTTTTACAGTATCCTAGTATTCCATTGTGTAGATATACCATAGTTTTCTAATTCACTCATCTGCCCATGGGCACTTAAGCTGTTTCCAAAACTTAGCTATGGTAAATTGTGCCGCTATGAACATAGGGGTGCATATATCCTTTCTGATTGGTGTTTCTAGTTTCTTGGGACATAATCTAGAAGTGGGATCACTGGGTCAAATGGGAGTTCCATTTTTATTTTTTTGAGGAAACCCCATACTGTTCTCCACAGTGGTTGTACCAGTCTGCATTTCTACCAGCAGTGCACAAGGGTTCCTTTTTCTCCACATCCTCGCCTGCACTTGTCATTTGTTGATTTGTTGATGATAGCTATTCTGACAGGTGAGATGGTACCACATTGTTGTTTTGATTTGCACCTCTTGGATGATTAGTGACTTTAAGCATGTTTTCATATGTCTCTTGGCCTTCTTTATATCCTCTTTTGAAAAGTATCTATTTAGGTCCATTGCTCATTTTTTTGATCACTTGTTTATCTTTCTTTTGTTAAGTTGTATGAGTTCCCTGTAAATGTTGGAGATTAAACCCTTATTGGAGATAACATTGGAAAATATGTTGTTCCATGCCATAGGCTATTTTGTTGTTTTGTTGATGGTTTCTTTTGCTGTGCAGAAGCTTTTTATTTTGATGTAGTCCCATTTGGTTATTTTCTCTTTGGTTTCCATTGCCCTAGGAGCTATATCACTGAACATATTGCTTCAGCATATGTCTAAGATTTTGCTTTCTGTAGCTTCATCTAAGATTTTTATGGTTCCTGTCTTACATTTAAGTTCTTTGTCCATTTTTTAGTTTATTTTTGTATATGGTGTAAGTTGGTGGTTTAGTTTCATTTTTTTTTTTGCATGTATCTGTCCAATTTTCCCAATACCACTTATTGAAGAGACTGTCTTGACTCCATTGTATATTCTTGCCTCCCTTGTCAAATATTAATTGAGCATAGTGGTTTGGGTTGATTTTTGGGTTCTCTATTCTATTCCATTGATCTATATGTCTGTTCTTGTGCCAGTACCAAGTAGTTTTAAGAACAGTGGCTTTGTAATACAGCTTTCTGTGGGGTCTGTTGCTTTTTCGCCTCTTTCATTTCTGATTTTTTTTTTACGTGATTCCTTTATCTTGGCTTGTTGGTGAGCCTGGCTAGAGGTTCATCAATCTTTTTTATCCATTCAAAGAACTAGCTCCTGGTATCATTGATCTTTTCTATTTTTTTTTGTCTCTATGTCATTTATTTACCCTCTAATCTTTATTTTCTCCTTCCTTCTGCTCACTCTGAATATTTCTTATTGTTCTCTTTCCAATTCTTTAAGTTGTAGAGGTAGATGATTTATTACCCTTTCTTTCTTCCTTCCTTCCTTCCTTTCTTTCTTTCTTTCTTTCTTTCTGTCTTGCTTGCTTTATTTCTTTGAGGTAGACCTGTAGAACTATAAACTTCCCTCTTAGGACTGCTCTCATTGTGTTCCATAGATTTTGGATTGTTGTGTTTTCATTCATTCATTTCTAGAATGTTTTTAATTTCTTATTTGATCTCTTTGGTAACCCAATCATTGTGTAATAGCATGCTATTCAGCTTCCAAGTGTTTGACTTTTTTATTGTTTTTATTGTAGATTATTTCTAATATTATGCAATTGTGGTCTGAGAAGATACTTGATATGATTTTAATTTTCTTGACTTTGGAGAGACTTTGCCTCTGACCCTATATATGGTCTATCTTTGAAAATGTCCATGTGCACTTGAGAAAGAACTTATATTTTGTGACTTTGGTGTGAAAAGTTCTGAAGATGTCAATTAAGTGCATATGATCTAGTGAGTCATTTAGAATTACTGTTGTGTTTTTTTCTCCTGGTTTTTTGTCTAGAGAATTTATCCAGTGATGTCAATGGGGTATTAAAGTCCCCTACTATGATTGTATTGTTGTCATTCTCTCCTTTGATATCTCCCAGGAGTTTTTATTTTATTTTATGTATTTGGATGCTCCTGTATTGGGTACATATATAATTATCAGGATTATATCCTCTTGTATCAATCCTTTAAGTATTATGAAGTAGCCTTCCTTATCTCTTATTACGACCTTCACTTTGAGGTCTATTTTGTTAGATATAAATATTGCTACCCCAGCTTTTTTTTTAAATTTCCATTTGCCTGGAAGATATTTTTCCATTTCTTCACTTTCAGTCTGTGTGAGCCCCTTGTTCTAAAGTGAGTCTCTTTTAGACAGCATATATGTGGGTCATGTTTTCTTATCCATTCAATCACTCTATGTCTTTTAATTGGAGCATTTAGTCTGATTATGTTATTATTGACAGGTACTTATTTGTAGCCATTTTTATTTTTTGTGCCTGTGTTCCTTCTTACCTTTTTATTTCTTCTTTTTACACCAGTCCCTTTAGTATTTATTGCATTGCTGGCTTGGTAGTGATAAACTCCTTTAGCCTTTTTCTTTTTTTTCTGTGAAGCTTCTTATTTCTTCTTCAATTTTGAATGATAGCCTTGCTGGATAGAGTATTCTTTGATTAAGTCCCTTGCTTTGCGTCACTTTGTAAACTTCCTTCCATGCCTATCTGTCCCAATGTGTTTCTGTTGAGAAATCATTTAATAATCTAATGGGAGATTCCTTGTACATAACTTTCTGTCTCTCTCTCTTGTAGACTTTAAGGTTATCTCTTTGTCATGGACATTTGCCATTGTAATTATGATGTGTCTTGGTGTGCTTCTTTTTGGATTCATCTTGTTTGAGACTCTGTGCTTGTGTGACTTTTTTGTTCCCTACATCAGGGAAGTTTTCTGACATTATTTCTTCAAATAGGTTTTCTAATTCTTGTTCTACTCCCTGTTGTTCTGGCACTGTTGCTTCATTACATGTTGTCCCAAAGCTCTCTTAGGCCTCCTTCTGTCTTTTAATTTTTTTCCCAATTGTAGTTCAGTTTGGGTGTGTTTTGCTTCCCTGTTTTCTAATTTGCTAATTTTATCCTCTGCTTCTCCTAGTCCACTGTTGAAACATTCCATAGTGATTTTTTTTATTGCAGTTATATCACTCTTTATTTCTTCTTGATTCTTACACAAGTTGTTTCTCTTTTTATCCATCCATTTTATGAACTGTAAGACCCTGAGTCTGAATTATTTTTCTGACATATTGAATGCCTCCATTTCACTTAGCTCATTTTCTGGTGATTCCTCCTTTTCTTTCCTTTGGAGGTTTCTTTGTTTCCCCCTTTTTGCTTTCATTGAAGGATCTAGATGTCAAGTTGTGTGGGGCTACTCCTCGGGTGATGACACCTCTTTGGGTGGCAGCTGCTCTTCAGATAGTCATGGCAATAGATGCTCCTCAGTTAGCAGCAGCTCCTATGGTGGGCACTGCTTGCACAGCTGCTTGCAGCAGTGGTGGTTCCTCTGGCTGGTGGTGGTGAGCTGCTCACCCAGCTGCTGTTCCTTGGATGGGGACAGGCTGCTCATAAGGCTGCTGCTCCTTAGGCTGGGGTGGGCTGTGCATGGTTCGCTCTATCCAATATGTTTCTTGGATAGAGCGAACATATTGTGTGGCTGCTGCTCCTCGAATGGGGGCAGGATGTGTGCACTGCTGCTTCTTGGATGAGGGCGGCTGCATATGGATACTGCTCATCAAATGGGAGTAGGAAGCTCACAAAGCTGCTGTTCCTCGGACATGGGGCAAGCTGTGCATGGCTGCTGCTTCTCAGATGGGGGTGGGCTGCTCACATGGCTAATGCTTCTCAGAAGGGGGCAGGCTGCACGTGGCTGCTCCCATCACATGGGGGCAGGCAGCTCATGCAGTTGCTCCTCTGATATGGGCGGACGGTGCATGGTTGCTGCTCCTTGGACAGGGCAGGCTGCTGCTCCTGAGACTTCTGCCTTCTTTTTAATCCCAGCTGTCAGGGGCCTGCAGGAAAGAGATAAAAAACAAACGATTTTCGGAAGTGACTTTGGCAAGGGGACTGTTGATTGCTGCCAACCAGGGAGGTGGTACCTTGGAAATAGGGACCATTCAAGGTCTCAAGGGGGCAGGGCCATGTGATCACACCAGAGTGGGCACGAGAACATGGGACTGGATTAATCTATTTGCAGGCAGAGGCAGGTGTCTAGAGACTTTGTGTCTCTGCCTGATCTAATTAGTGAGAAGCAACATTTGACACTGTTCTGCTATAGAGACTGAGAGGCCTAGTAGATCTACCCTAAGACATATTCACAAATCCAAGGAGGCTGCCAAAATGGGTAGACAAAAACCCTGAAGTGACTAGAAGAGAATTGTCCAGAAGAATTAATAAATGACATGGATATAATACATTTGCCTTATATAAAGTTCAGTATA
Source organism: Lasiurus borealis (assembly GCA_004026805.1). Classification (NCBI taxonomy): domain Eukaryota; kingdom Metazoa; phylum Chordata; class Mammalia; order Chiroptera; family Vespertilionidae; genus Lasiurus; species Lasiurus borealis. Next base: position 6,451 of record PVJN01053824.1, on the reverse strand, counting down.
ATGATGATAAAGATGCTCAACAGAATGAGAAAAGTTATAGTAACTATGAAAAAGAACCAATAGAAATAAAGGCTGACATAGCACTAATAAAGAACACATTGGAAGGAGTATATGGCAGATTACAGGGTGAGAAAAAAATCACTCAAGCAGAGAAGCAAAAAGAAAAAGAAAACAGGAATACAGCTTAAGAGAGCTGTGAGATAAGGAATTTTTTTTTCAGCCTCCCAGAATTTCTTACTATGGAGTTGTTTTCTAAATGCTTACAAGATGGTTCAAATCAGCCTAATCCCTTACTAGGATGCTGTTTTCAGATTGCCCACAAGAGTGTGCTATTGAGCACTATTCTTTGCTAGGGTGCTATTCTCAAAATGCCCAAAAGATGGTGCTATTGATCCTAATTTGCTACTGGTTGCTGTTCTCAGAATACCCACAAGAGGGCGCTATTGAGCCCAATCCCTTACTAGGGTGCTGTTCTCTAACTGCCAACCAGAGAGTGCTATGGAGAAAAAAAAAAGTTTTGGGGCTGAATCCTGTGAGGAGGTGAATTGGATGCAATGATTATTAAACCTTCATCTGTGGGCCAATTTTTCAGGAAAAAATGGGAGTTAGAACAGCTCAAATTTTAACTGGCCTTGATAAAAAGGAGTAACATAAAACATCTGGTACTCATTCAGGAAATAACATTTTCTTGACATTTGATAAAACAATTTCCTAAATGATTTCTATTTTGATCTGAATGTATCTCCTGTATTTTTGCATCCTTGCCACCAGATGGTAGTGATACCTCATGCATCCATTTCTTCCTCCTACTCCTCCTGCCTTTTCCTTCTCCTTATTATCAGCCTCCTGCTTACTGTTATTCTAGAAATGAACCAATGGATCTAAGTTAAAAATGATAGCTAGAAAATTTCCACTGTATTTTCTATGACAAGTCAGTATGCTAGGGTCATATTTCTTTGGTGAGAGAAAGTGTGGAAATGTGTGCATTGAGGCAAGATGGGATTATTATAATTTCTCCCCTCCCCCCTTTATTTATATTGTTGACACTGTTAGAAATATCCCTGACCCTCTTGTTATCTGTCCTCCTCTTCCAAGCTCCTGCCCACCTTCCCTCTGGCCATCAACAAACTGTTGTCTGTGTCTGTGGCTTATGCATATAGATTGGCTAATCCTTTTATCTTCTTTCATCCATCTCCCCCCCACCCCCATACACACACACTCTTCCCTCCACTATGACAGCTGTCAGTCTCTTCCATGTATGGATGCCTCTGTTTTTATTTTGTTCATCAGTTTATTTTGTTCATTAGATACCGCATATAAGTAAGATCATATGGTATTTGTCTTTCTTTGAATGGCTTATTTCACTTAGCCTAATAATCTCCAAGTTTATCCATGTTGCTCTAAAAGTTAATATTGCCTTCTTTTTTTAAAAAAAATATATATTTTATTGATATTTTTACAGAGAGGAAGGGAGAGGGAGAGAGAGCTAGAAACACCGATGAGAGAGAGAAATATCCATCAGCCATCCCCTGCACACCCCTACTGGGGATGTGCCTGCAAACCAAGGTACCTGCCCTTGACTGGAATCAAACCTGGGACCCTTGCATCTGCAGGCCAATGCTCTATCCACTGAGCCAAACTGGCTAGGGCTCCTTCTTTTTTGTATGGCTGTATAGTATTCCATTGTGTAAATGTACCATAGCTTTTTATTCACTCATCTGCTAAGGATCACTTGGGCTGTTCCAGATCTTGGCTGCTGTGAACATAGGAGTGTATATATTTGGCTGCTGTTTCAGGATTCTTAGTATATATTCCAAGAAGTGACATTGCTGGATCAAAAGGCAGTTGTATTTTGAATTTTTTAAGGAAACTTCACTCTGTTTTTCACAGTGTCTACACTAGTCCACATTCCCTCCAATAGTGCACTAAGGTTCTCTTTTATTCACATCCTTGCCAGCCCTTGTTTGGTGATTTATTGATGGTAGCCATTCTGGCAGGTGTGAGGTGATATCTCATTTGGTTTTAATTAGCATTTCTCTGGTGATTAGTGACATTGAGCATTTTTTCAAATGTCTATTGGCCATCTGTATGTCCTTTGGAGAAATGTCTATGCAGGTCCTTTGCCCATAGATGTTGGATTGTTATGTTCTCATTTTCATTTGTTTCAAGGTAACATTATATTTTTTCCTTTATTTCATTGTCAGCCCATTCATTGTTTAGTAACATGTTATTAACTCTCCATGACTTCGTGTGTTTTTCAGGTGTGTTTTTTTTCCTGTGGTTGATTTCTAATTTTATACCACTATGGTCAGAAAGGTGCTTTAAATCACTTCAATCTTAAATTTATTGAGACTTTGTATGTCCTAAGATGTAGTGGTGGCCTTAAGTAGTAGGAGAGCTGTGGGACTCCGTGGTGCAGTCTCTTTTATCTCTTGAACTGGGCGCTCTAGGAATGTCCATTGTGTGGTTTATGTGAGCCCTCCTTTTGTACTTCAATCTTGATTGCTGTTGGCTCATTCATGCATGGAATCAACACTCAGCCTGGTTGATTGTGAGGTTCAGCCTGACTATGGCATGTGAACTGCTGTGCAGATGCAGTCTTGACATGGCTTCTTCTCAAGTAGTCCTCAGTTTGTTATTTAGAGAAATTGTTCCCCAATTTAGTTGTATTTCCAGTTTGGTCCTGGGGGAAGGTGAGTGCAACATCCACCTATTCTGCTGCCATCTTGAAAGTCCTGAAATAATGGACTCTTATGTGGGAATTGGAATAATCCTAAGTAACAATGCTTTTAGTAACTAATAAAATATTATCTTGTGCCAGGTGTTTCCTCCCTGATCTAGAAGGGTTCAGGAATCTGGAGAAGGGGCTGCATGTAAATTAATAAAGAGACTAGACATGAAATACGAATTTGGAATATATGGGGGAGCCAGAGGAAACCTAGCTTCAGTAACCAAGTTCTCTGAATCTCTGGACCCCTAGCTTTTTATTAACACAAATTTCCCTACAGCAAAGCAGATATACATATCAAAGGCAAGGTTTGGTATACAGTAGGCATTGTATACATGAGGAACTACCTTCCGCTGCTCAGTAGTTTGGCCAGCAACTGGTAATTACATGTAGATTGAAATACTCTTAGCTGTCTGTTTGGGGAAATGTTTCAGGCTATTCCAGCAGGCAACAATATGATTTAACGCTGCTGAATATAGAAGCCCTTCAACCTTTTGAGGACTTCTTGCATATATTATGACATGCTGGAATTAGCTTCCAGCAATCTTGGATTGTAATAATAAAAAAGAGCATGTAAAATGAGAGAGATAGAGAGAGAGAAACTTCCTTTGGGTTTTTGGTCCCCCTGTCATAAGTAACCCTTGTCACTTTGTAGACATGCATCCATTAAGGATGAGGAGTGAACCCTAAACAGGTTTGGCTTAGTGATAGAGCAGCGGCCTGCATATCAAAGGGTCCCCAGTCAAGGGCACGTACCTTGTTTGCAGGCTCCTCTCCAGTCCGGGCCCTGATGGGACTCATGCAGGCGCCAACCAACTGATGTGTTTCTCTCACATGGATGTTTCTCTCTGTCTTTCCCTCTTTCTTCCATTCTCCTTAAAAATCAGTGGAAAAATATCCTCGGGTGAGGGTTAACCCCAACAATAACAAAAAGGATGAGGGAGTGAGGTTATCTAGAGGTGAAGTGGGGCCTTACATGAACCTGATCTCGATTCCACTTACTTCTCACCTTTCTTACTCAGTTTGCCTTCACATGGCATCTTTTCTTTCTCAGATATTTTTCTCCAAGAATAATTTTCTTACTCTCCTAGATTCACAAGACCATGTTTCAGCTTGTGAAACAGCATGTTTTTGTGTGTAACTTATTTTATTACATAAAACTATCTATGGGAACCATCTAAACATTAAATAAAAAAAAAATCAGACCTATAATTGTGCTGACCCAAAAGGATCTTGGACTTACTTCTTTAAACTTGGCTTGATGAGTCTGTTTTTAAACCAAACATTCACACTCAAAATTTAAGTCACTTGGAAAAATAGCTTGAAATAGATGGGGTTTTGGTTCATTGTATTTTTAGTTAGTGAGGACTATCTGGACCATTTTCAATAGCTTGAAGTGATTAGTTGATCTGATTTTAGCTGCAGCAGAAAAGGGCAGTTTTAATCTGAGGCTACCCAGGATGTTCCTACAGGCCAGAGAACACAGTTTTTATCAGTGAGATACAATTATCTTTAAATATTATAAACCATGGGCCTGGGCTTGATATGTGCACTTTCACATACCAGGCATGTGGATATAGGCATGTGTTCTTTATTGTCATGTGTAAAATGGGGATATTAATGCCCATATGGCAATTTACTGATATAAAGCCCATAGAGAGCTGCCTTGCATGCTCTGCTCAGCAAAGCAGCTTCTCTTTTCTCAGCCCACCTTCAGGATAAAAGCATGCTGATTCGAGCTTACGTTGCAAAGAGGCAATGCTTCAGCTTCCATATTTGTTTTCTCCAGAAGTTCACTCTATAAACATTCTCCTTTTGGGTTGGAATTTTCCCAATGGGACTCTAAGGGGGAAAAGAATTTTTAGTTTATAACATTTCTGTGAGCATCTCCCTATTCAGTGCACAGTCAGAGCTTGACCACATTTTTGAAATGGGAAGGCAGAGAAGTGGAAGAAGGCAGGACTAAAGAAATTAAGCCTTCCCTTCCCCGCCGCCATACACACACTTCATTAAACACAAAGTAATGCTACTAATCAGAATAATTTAGTGAAGATTAAATTGGGTAATTAACAAGCCAGTGCTCTGAAGTGTTCTGTTCCAGGGACAGAGGGATTTAAGAGCGTGCTTCGATATGAAGGGATTACTAAAAGCCTGTTAGAGGGACCTCTAATATCTGTCTCCACTGAAGACTTTCCAACTCTGACACATATTTCTGTGACTCTGGCTCAACAGCTCATACGTTCTGGAATGGCATAGATTTCTAAAGGCAGGCAACAGTCACAGTCCCTCCTACAGTTTCAGCACTACAGTTTTCAGTTGATTGATACTTTATATTTGAATAGCTTTAAACTTTATTTTTGAAATAGAGAATAATGGCCCATGAAATCTTGGCACTTTGAAAGAATAACTTGTGTTTTAGAATTTTTACTTGGGGACTTTGGAGGGATTATGAACTTGAAAACCACATGGCAGTTTGGCAAGCCTGCCAGATTATATCTGCTCAATAGAAACCGTGGGTTGCCTTATTCTCCAATGTGGAGAGGTCAATAGCTCTTGGATTTCAATGTAGAAAAGTTGGAAAAAACTTTCATTTGGGGAGTTGTGATTCCCTTTTATCTTCCGGTGGTGATACAGGAATTTACCTTTACGGCAGATCTTCCCTTTCACTCAGGAGTTTCCTGATGCTCTTATGGGGTAACTACCTACCTACCCATTATTCTTAGAGAAGCTCTGAAATCCAGCTAAGGAACCAAAATGCAGTGCATGCAGATTGAGGCGTCAATCATTTTATTTAGTCATGTAAACTTTATGTGTTATTTGAACTCTGTTTTTGCAGAGTTAGAATTTTTTTTTCCCTTCATAAACATAGACTGCATAAGGACTGAAAAATACTGTTTTATGGAGTTGTGTAGCTGATCCACACCTGAGCATTTCTTCACAGGAGATGGAGAGCAGGGACTGTGTTATCACTGAGAATTGCAAAGCCTGATTGTCACTTCATGTGAGTGGATAACTGGGTGTCAGGGAAAGGACCTGAATATTCATCTTCCATAGGATTGTGTATGATTGGCTCCTGTGATTGTCTTGTTGGGACCACATTACCAGAAGGAGTGGATAAAGAGGAAATCTACCTATGAGTGTATACACACATATGCATGCTATATCCATACACAAACATATAGTAGGTATGAGTTATATTTGTTTGTTTTTACTTAAACCATAACAACATTAAGGATCCCAGTTCTCGTGAATACAGGAGATAATAAAATTAGAATTTCTCATAATTGCTGTATGACTTCATCTCATGTTACAAACAGAATTGTCTTAAAAATAATCATACTAAATCCACCATGTTTAAAAATTACTGAGAACTGATAAAGTATTTTTGAATATGTTATATACGTTATACCCAATTCTTTATAACTTCATTACATTGTTTAAATATAAAAGCATTATATACTCCTAGAGGCCTGGTACCTGAAACTTGTGTGTCAGGGGAGGGAGGTCCCCTCAGCCCATCCTGCACCCACTCCAATCTGGAACCCTTTGGGGGATGTCTGACTACTGATTGAGGCCCAATCCTGGGAATAGGCCTAAACCGACAGTTGGACATCCTTCTCACAATCTGGGACCACTGGCTCCTAACAGCTCACCTGCCTGCCTGCCTGCCTGATTACACCTACCTCCCCTTTTGCTGGCCTGGTCACCCCTTAGTGCCCCTCT
>PVJN01053823.1:0-13613 GCA_004026805.1 Lasiurus borealis | reverse complement strand
CTCCGTACCTCAGCTTTTTGCAGTTCCTCTGGGTGTCTGTGAACCCCTCTCTTTCCTTCTAGCTGTAGAACTTCCACTCAGCCAGCTTTCCTGTGGTTCTGGATGATGTCTGTTCTGTCTTTTAGTTGTAGTTTTGAAATTGTTGTGCGAGGCAGCCGTGTAGGTGTTTACCTATGCCGCCATCTTGGCTCCTCCTATAATGAAGTTTTAATATTGGATTAATATTGTATTTGGAGTATTTTAAATTAATGTATTCTGTATGAACAACACAATGTATGATTATAGGTTTTTTTTTCCCCTGGCTCAGAAACTTTAAAAGTAGCTCCTATATTTTTCTATCCTGCCTAGCTGGCTTGGCTCAGTGGTTGAGCATCAACCTATGAACTAAAAGGTCAGAGTTTGATTCCCGGTCAGGGGGCTCCATTCCTAGGGCAGGCCATGCAGAAGGCAGTCGATTAATAATTCTCTCTCATCATTGATGTTTCTATCTCTCTCTCCCTCTTCCTTCCTCTCTGAAATAAATAAAAATAATATTTTTAACAAACTATCCATCTTACAACTTTACTGATCTTCAATGGACGTTTGTGTATTGAGACTTAAAGTCTGTGAATGAATATAATTATCTAAAGTGAATATGTATAAATAATGGGGAGTTCACATACACTAAGACTATGATATTTATCATTGTTGTGAAGATCTTTTTTTTTTGGCCTTTTTGAAGGTACATTCTTGCAATAAAATGTCCTATTTAGAGTTAAAATGGATAGTGTTAGAAAAAGCTTATACGGATCTGCCATTCTACTTTATGAGGAAAGTAAATCCCCAGGAGCTAAGTAGCTCTCCCATGGTCACACCAGTAAGGTGGCAAAAACAAGCATCCTGGCCTGTAGCCCAGGTATTTCCTGCATCACCATAACTCATGGTTCCCTCAAAGGGAAGAGATATACGATCCTAATGAAGAAGAAGTACCACCAATGTACTCTAATATTTTTTTTTCGAAACAAATTGGGGCCACACCTCAGTGCTGATCATACCTCCCCAACTGGAAAAGTGTGGACTTCATGAATCACCTGCATTTGCATCTTGTGGCCTTCACTCCTTGGAGCTTCTCTGTGGAACCTGCTGTCACAACATCGATCATGTTCTTATCAGACTATATCTTGGTTACAGACCTCAGTCACTGAACCTGTCAGACTTGTTTCTTTTCTTGTTACCAATGACTGTCATTATTTTCCAGCCTCCTAGCCCTGACCTGGCTGATATAGATCAGATGGTGTCTGGATAGAAGCTGCCCCAGTTCTGGGTCCATGATGTATGCGTAAGTACTCTCGAAGCAAGCTTGCTTTTCTCAGTTGGGTTATCAACAGGGAGAGAGATTTACACCTCCTGGGTCAGAAAGGACAGATGATGGCTGGTGGAGAGTGCTTTAAAAATAAGAGTTTTTCATGTGTTATTTTTGTGTGTGTGTAAAAAGTTTTATTTTGTTGTTTTTAAATGTAGGAGTTTTTTTTTAAACCAAAGGAACCAATGTAGTCCTTTTTAAATAATAAAAATAGAAATTCTTTGCAGTAATAAATTATGTTATATTTAAACATGTAGAAAAACCTATGCTTCAAAGAGTAAAGTTTTCAATATAGTTCATGTAACTTAGTATTTGTATTTATACAAATAGCTTTGTATAAATTTTTGTCTTTGTTGCCTATAGAAGTATACTCTGGGAAAACTAAAAATAAATTTAAGAGGGGAGTTAATTAGAATTTTTATTTCTCTAACTAAACAATGGAAAGTATGGTAGCAACATATGAATGAAATAATGAAAATTAAAATATTAGCATCTACAAATTATTGAGTTAACAAAATCTAGACTCTGTGTGATATTTCTCATAATTGAACTCCAAAATAATTGACTAATTAATGAATTTAAGGCAAAGAATTTGTATAAATTTATATTTAGGCAATTTCAGGCTATTGCTTTACAGATTTGATAATGAATAGCTGATATTTAATCAGAGTGATTTCCTTAAAACTTCTGCTTAGTCTAACTTGACTTCTCACACAGAGCTTCTTGATTTCTATTCTGACACCAGTTTCCCACATATTCTACGCTAACTAATGTGTCAAGTATATTCATGCTTTTGTGATAATTATGTGTTCAGTTATTTGATTTTGTCTTTAATGAAATACAATACTCTAGACTTGTAGGCTCTGATATTATCTGATGAGTGTTCTTGCTCTCTCAAATAACAGCATGAATCATGCGCATAGGTCCCCCCGCGAACCCTTTCATGTTAGCATGATGTAGTATATTATCCAAAGTTCTTATTAAAGACAAGAAAGTGTATTTCTTATTTACCAAGATAAGAACAGAGTAAGAACAAATGTGCAGTGGAAAAAGCTTATAATTATTTTTAACAAATATTCATATAAATATGAAGAGCTAATGATTTTAGTTTTAAAAAATTAACGAGCAGAGAACTTGAAGTTCTGGTCTCATTTTTTTTTTCTTCAGAATTGTGTGAATGGCTTTTCTACTAATCTGGTTTTACTCTTCCCAATTTATGATGTCATCTCTATTCACTCATTTTCCACTCTGAAAAATGACATGAAATTTCATTGCAGACATGAAATTTCTATATTGAGCCTATTCAGCTTTAGTTCAGAGCTTATAGGTCTTTCTAATTGCATTCCAGGATGGTATTGTCAAAAACTATGCTTTGTGCCATTGAGAGTTCATTTTCCTGTAAATTCTCCCCAAGATATAGTGTCAAGAACAGAGGAGCTAGATATGCTAAGCTTCTTAACAGAAATTACCTCTTTTTCATTGTGGTGTAGTGGAAGGAACAGTAGCATGAAATTAAGCTATCTAGATTCAGCTTTGCACTTATTTGTCTGGACAAGTCACCCATCTCTCAAGACTTAATTTTTTTAGTTATAAACTGTGGGGAGAGTTTATAGTAAAATAAATAGGAAGGAGGTTGTCACTACTAATGGGACTTGAAATCATTGTTATGAATAATAACAAAGCTATTTTTGTTTTATTGGTTTATTACCTGTTTTATTTTGGTACTATTTAATTTGTGTGTTATTTTGTATTAAATAATGATGAGCTACTATCCAATATTAATTTTATTTACTTTAATATATCCTAAGTAGTAAATTAAGTATTATAAGTGTAAGTATTATATTATGAAACTGTTGTTTATGTGTGTGCCCCATACTGTGATATAGAACATTTTTTTTTTTTGTGGGTCGTGGTAAAAAATATGTTTAAATACATTGCATTAGATAACATTAAAGTTTTTTGGAATACTTAAGTTTTATGATTTCTAAAGAGCTAATAGCTAGTTAATATGGAGATCATTAAATTTTCTTAAGGTCCTAGAGAATCATTTATATTACCCCAGGGTTTTTTTTTTTACACTAGTCCCTATATCTGGTACTCTTCAACACAGTGAGGTAGAGATTAGAGATATAGTTACTAGCAGTAGAGACCTCAGAGGCAAGAAGCAAATCAATAAGCCACATGATGGCACACTCTGATAAGTGTAAAAATAAAGTAGTATAAACAAGATGCTAGAAGAGTAACCACTCAATCTTATAAAAGTTTCTCTGAATATAAAATGATTGAGTTTAGTCCTATACAGCAAGTAGGATTATTGGAAGGAGAAAGAAAGAGGTATTCTGGGGTTTGAGAACATAGCCCTTGCAAAGGTCAAGAGGCTTGAGATACACTTACAAATAGCTATTGGGCATTATCAGATAAAAATGAAGTGAACATTCAGACTACAAAAGGACTTTTGTACCAGATTAAAATCTCTGAACTTCATTAGGAGAGTTAAGTGAAAATTAAACAAGAGGAAGAAATGATGAAATTTGCAATTTCGTACTGTTAGGGTGGAACAAAGCAGTTTGATGGTTCAATTTTCTTCTGAGTACAGTTGCAGAGCTAAAGAAAGGGAGCGGCAGGGAAACCACCTATGTATATGTTTCTTCTCCCTTCAAGAGTTGTCATACTCTTGAGTTATACAATCACTATATGCCTCCAAGTAATGTTCCTTCCCACCTTTGGTGAGACACTATAGTCTTCCTTCAAGATTCTAATAAAAGTTACTTTGAAATTTTTCTCCTACCCACACATTCTGCAGCTTAATTGTTCCTGAAGCATAGTCTTCTTATCAAACTTGCATAAGACATTGTTTATATTTCTGTTGGCACTTCTCTGTATGGTTATTTGTTTTCAATTATATCTCCTCAATTAAGCAGATAGCTCTCTGCATTCCCAGTGCCAAACACATTGCCTGGTCCATGAAAGACTGTCAACATTCATACAATAAAATATGCCTAGAGCCAAAGAACAGATGCTGAGAAAGAGGAAAGGTAATTAGGAATAAATGAAAAATTCAAACTTTCCTTTTTTTACATACCTATTCAAAAGGTGTACGAGGTATTTGAGTTATAGTAATTCAGAAGGTAAATAAAAAGCTGAGCAGTGGAGAGAATTTATCCCAAGTAAACATATGTTATGGTGCTGATGGGAATTTGTTACAGAAGAGATAAAAGCATCAGATAAGTGCTTATAGACTAGATTTTAAAGTTTCATTTATTCATTAATTCAACAAATGCTTATTACCAGTAGCACACTATACATACATAATATATGTATATACCTACATACATTATACATACACAGGATGTGTTATGTGTATACAGTACATGTGTACACATACTCATATCACATACACATAAACAAATACACATGCAGACACACATAAATAAAACATATTCTTTACTTTTATGGTTGACAATCTAGAAGAGGAGACATAATAAACAACTAAACAAGCAAATGGATGTGAATTATAAATATAAGTATGAAGTAACAACTTGTACTTTTCCCAAAAACATTTTTCTAATTCACTTCATTTATTTTATAATTTCTGGATTTGATGATAATGCTGGTAGTAATAACTTCTGTCTTTTATTAACAAGAAATTTTTAGTTTACATGATAACATGCTACAGTCTACTTTTGTTTATCTACATGATAAATTTGTGAAATGTATTTTTAAAACATTAAGTACTGAAAACATTTTCTACTGTGCTTAATGAAGCTTTCTGAAGATCTAAATAAGACCTCTTAACACTATTCAACAAATGTAGGAAGACTGCATGGAAATCAGTATTTGACTAAGAAGCTTTAAGCAAGGATTTGTAGTAGTCTTTTTAAAAAGGATATTGTGCATTGGAGTACTGGTGAATGGGTTATTTAGGGACAAATAGCAAGAACGTTTTCATATTCTTGAATCATATAATCACTATATGGCTTCCTTATTTATTATGAAGCATTTGAACCCTTAGCATTTCAAAAACATATATTCAAACTACAGAAATTCATTACAGAAGGAATAAAAGTATCAGATAAGTGCTTATAAATTAGACAAATTCAAAGATAAATCAGAATTTTTTTCATTTGGTTCTGTACATTATATTTTCTTCCAATAATGTATATGAGTAAACTTTAACTCTTACTTTATTCTTTTTAGTTGCCAGTATTTAAAATATATTTACTTGTTTTTAAATAATTTTTCAAAGTTGTTAAGATTTTTATAATTGCTTGCTTATTTCTGCTCAAAATTTGAAAGCAGGCTGCTTTAAGGCATGGGAAAATTTATAAAACATTATCACTGGGGGAAGAGAGCAACCCTCATTTTAGTTATTTTATATAAAATAAAAATGAATTAATTTAAAATATAACTATAGAAAATATACAGTAGCATAATATATTAGTGGAGACCATATGAAATTGATTTCCTAATAGTTAAAAATAACTGAATATCAAAAATTTCATATGGTTCAAACTTACTAAGTCTCCTTCAGATCTTGTTTTATTTATTCTAGAATATAATATATGGAATGATTAATGCAACTTTAAAATTACATAATTTAAAAAGCTATCAAAGTAACATTTGAAAAAAATTTTGTACTATCGAAAATATACTGGCTTAAATACTAGAATGTCAACCAATCTTCAACACACATCCCAATAGGTGAAATATAATAGAGCAAGTTGGCAAGAATTAATTCCTAAAAAAAAAAAAAAAAAAGAAAAACATCCAGTTCAAAACAGAGTATAGGGTGTGTCTAGACACTACTGAAAGAAAAAATGGGGGAAAAATTTTAGTTAATTGTTTGATCTACAAAGTGTCAAACAACTGCCTTAAGTCTTTTATCTGCTTCCTTAGCCCTATTCAGAGATTCTTGTATAATCAGATAAATAAACTTGAACAGGCACAAGTCCTAAAATGAATGAAGCCTTAGATGTGATATTGTAGTGTCAAATTTTAAGAGAAGTGATATAAAAGTAAGAATCTACAGTTTCATCTTGATAAAATTTTATAAGAATAGATTAAAAATCAAGTCAGTAATGTTACTACCATCGTTCACATTGAAATCATGATTTTAGTGATGCGTGTAGACCTGAACAAGTTGTGGAGACCTGTTAAAGACTGGATTTGACAATTAGCATGAACACTGCCTCGAAACTGCATCAATGGTATCATCTCAGCTCTCTGCTCTACTAAGTCTGGGAGGCATTTCCTGTCTCATTAATTCCCTACTACTTACCCTCCCCTCCCACTTACCATTCATCTTTTCATAATCATCTTTCTCCTTGATGATTACTAGTGTCTGATTATGGCTCCATTTCCAGTATCAAACTTTAGGTGGTACTGGCCAATAATTTGCTATTAATAAGATAGAAGAAAGATCCCGATTCATTTTTTTTCATTGCTTATACTAATCACTTTTAAGAATATATTAGCTCATAGATATTATGATTGGGTACTTTGTATATTGTCAGATAAAATGGTTGAGACAAGTACCTTCACCTTTTTACATTTTTTAAAAATATGTTTTTATTTATTTCAGAGAGGAATGGAGAGGGAGAGATAGAAACATCAGTGATAAAAGAGAATCATTAATAAACTACTCCTAGGGATTGAATCCGTATGTGCCCTTGACCATATTCAAACCTGGCACGCAGGTGGACTCTCTATCCACTGAGCCAAACCACCTATGGCTACTTTTCACATTTTTAGCAAAGTTTACTCAATTAATGTTTTTCTTAGAAGTAAGTACAAACTTAGATCCTTGCCTTTCACGAGTCATCTTTTTTGGGGGCAACTATATTTTGCTTAGGATTGCTTCTGTTCTTTACTCCTTGGCTCAACAAAAGCAGCATTAATTTAGTCAGTGTTTACTATTTTAAAATTGGGAAAACCATTCATTGCCCCTTCTTTCACTTCTTATAACAAAATTGTGACAATTTGGAGATATGGCTTATTAGCAAAGAACATCTTCATTCACAAATTTATTAACTTTGAATCAAATGGTTAGTAATGTTGTGCATATCTATTTGTATTGTAGGGATCTATTTGTCCTGACTCTCTCAGAACCCTGTATTACTTGAAAATTTGGATGGCTTAGGTAGAGTTACAATTTATTATTAAGGAACATAGTAAAGCTGAGTTCAGACTGAAGCATGAAAAAATCTTTATGATTATCTTTCTGGGAGTGAGAATAAAATTTTAAATAAGATACACTTTCATTCAACAGGTTATGTATTAGTTGTTCTAGGTGCCTCGGACAGGATTATCTGCTTCAATTATGTTATCTGTACATTAGAATAAATGAAATAAACATTATTTATGATATAAGATACTTATTAGAATTGTATTTTCTTTGATTCATATCCTAATGTTGTATTTATAACACTTAACTGCAAAGGAGAATATATATACATGAAACTGGATTCCAAATCCTATAATGTACTTAATAAAATATGGCTATTATTATGGATATAGCTTTAAGCTTTATTTCTGTAATTTCCTCTTTAGAGTTTTATCTGTAGCCAGATATAATACTATAAGTTGATTAATAAATTTTTGGAAATAAAGAAGTAAATTTCTGTTAATCTATTTATGGAAATAAAAAAAGGATCTAAAAGAGTATGAAATTCAATAATAAAACCTTAGGTACTCTTACATATACAAAATTTAATACTTATATTGGTTAAACTATACACATAATTTGTAAGTTTTCTTGAAAAAGCTGAAAAGTTAAAGTTCAACTATTTTATGTGATTCCATATCTATATGATATGTCTTTTTGAACTTCTGGAAATTAGATGAGTTTATTTTATAGCAATAAGGAAAAGATATAATGTATAGTTGGACCTTCAAAAATGGCTATTTAAAAAATTATAAATCTAATGAAATAGCCTTTGGCTTGTATGATATTTTTATTCACTAGTCAATGATAAGGCAACTCAGCCTTGGAGAGGAGAATTCCAAGAATGAGGAACTCTTAAACTTCTTTGTATGTAGCACTCTAACCTACTCATTACTTCTTTCACACAGGGCCTGTCAGAAATGTGACAAAGATTCTGGGACATGTTAATTTTGCTTATTTAATATGCAGATTATATCAGTTGTAAATGAGAATATTGTTGACCTCTTTCATCTAGGGCATTTATATCTTAATCATAGCTCCTCCCTTTTAACTGGATTGCAAAATATCACTGAAATATAAAACTTCAATACCAATCAATCATACAAGAAGCTAAGAGCAAATTGTTGGTTGCTTATTGAAAGCAATATTGTTTAAAATACATATTTATGCATTTCATTATTTAGTTTGCCAGAAATTGCATAGTAACAGTACATTCCTTTTGGCATCTGCATATACATGGAGTGGGGCAAAAGTAAGTTTACAGTTGTGAGTATGTGAAACAGTTTATTCTTGTATTATTATTTATAATTTGTATAATTTTCCATACAAATAATTATAAACATACTTTTGCCCCACCTTGGATACATATAACAGAGCTATTATTTATGGCAAATTCAAATTTATTGTAATTAATAGCAGTTTATATTACTATTTGGTCTTTAAAATGTAGACAAAATATTAAAGATTTTTTTGTGGATGTCATACCAAAATGTTCAACGAAAATACAAATATTTGTCAAGAGAATATGTGATTAACAGTTTATGAATTCTTTTTTTCAGGCACTAAAACTATTTCAAATCTGTTTTTGCCTCCTAAGATATTCTCTCAAACTTAGTTTGGAGTAGCAAAATGGGTTTCTCAAGAAACATTTGTGCTGTGCTGGATAAGGATGGTTAAAAATATTTTAGTTGTCAGAAGTGGATTTGAGTTAAAAAGGGAATTTAGTCAGAAACCATTGGATGATCTCATAATACTGAAACAGAAAGAAAGAATTGACATAGGAGGCATGGATCCAGTCTGGATCCAGTCAGATAGGTGTGTTAAACACAAAAGGAATAATTTAGCATTCTTCTTTTGAATTTACCTTATGTCAATATTTGAAAAGAGAATTCCTGGCTCATTTTTTTAGGAAAACAGTAAATATCCTGACTGTTATCTAGTCTGAAGTACTAATGTCTAGTGAAAAAAATCTCATTTTTTTCTTTACTGTTAGATGGCATGTTACTATTTGTCTATAAAATAATAACCTCAGATCAGAGTTTCTTGACTTGATTCTGAGAAGTTATTTTTTTCCCCTTAATTATTACTTTGCAAACATTGGTTTACATCCTCCTCATCTTGGGAAATGCTGTCAAGTTGTGAATCTGGGGTATATTCTGATTCACTTTCATAGTTGAAATTTTCCACGTCAACAAGATTTTCTAACTGCTATGCAAGAACACTTTGGAAATATAAAAATAAGCAGAAGACAAACCTCTGCTCTTTGGTAGCTTACAATCTTGGAAAAGTAAACTTTACACGATTAAGTACAAATTAAATTAGCATGCAGTCAAGCGCTGAACAGGGTAATCCTATATAATAAAAGCCTAATATGCAAACTGTCCCCATGGGTGGTCGTTCGACTGGGAGTTTGACTGAGAGACTGGGAATTTGGCTGTTTGCTATGATGTGTACTGACCACCAAGGGGCAGCAGGAAACATGATGGATGTTGGTGACGTGGTGCTGGCAGTGTGCAGCAGTGGAGGTGCTGCTGGCCCCAGTGGGCCCTGATGAGAGCAGGTGGGATGGTAGAGCAGGTGAGGGGGAGGTGCCAGGCCAACATGGAGTGCCAGGCAAGACTGTGAGGCTGCAAGGTTGGGGGCGAGAGCTTGGGCTGTGAGGCTGGGGGTGCCAGCTGGGACCCAATCTCCGCAGGCCATCCTGAGGGACTCTACCCATGCACAAATTCATGCACCAGGCCTCTAATAGACTATAAAGCACAGGTGGAAAGGACAGAGGAATGTTAATAATTCACCAGGTTTATATAATCATCACAGGCAGTATTTGTATAATTTGTATCCCTTTTGTCTATATGGTTTCCCTGTTAATATTGAGCTTTTCAAAGTTTCCCAATTACTAAATTTTAAAAATATTCAGAGTATTTTGATGCAACTCTGTATATCTTCATTCTTGTTTTTAAATGAACTTTATTTGCTGTAATATTGGCCAGATTTATAAAGCTAATTTTGCATATTCATACAAAAAAATGTTGTGGAATTATTTTGCATATCTCTTTGAAGTGACTTAGGTTGTTCCCTTTCACACTAACTATGTTTCATCCACTCTAGTATTTTTTCAGTATGTGAATTTGACAAGCTTCTACTTACCTTACACACAGGCATCATATTTGCCTCCTCTGCCCAGGCTGCTTCCTCTGAACTTTGCCTAATTAGATAAGCCTTCAGGTTTTGGTTTAAATGTTCCCAGGGAAACTTTTCCCATCCCTTACCTTTGGTAAGTTTTCCCTGTTATATGCACTTTGAATTCCTTTTAGCATTTCATGGTAATTATATATATATATATATATATATATATATATATATATATATATATATACTAGAGGCCTGGTGCATGAAATTTGTGCATGGGATGGGGGGGGGGGGCGTCGTCCCTCAGCCCAGCCTGCACCATCTCCAATATGGAACCCCTTGAGGGATGTCCTGTTAGGATCGAGCCTAAATGGGCAATCGGACATCCCTCACACAATTCAGGACTGCTGGCTCCTAACTGCTCACCTGCCTGTCTTGCTGGTTACCTCTAACTTCTCTGCCTACCAGCCTGAATGATGCCTAACTGATCACCTGCAAGCTTGTTTACCCCTAACTGCCCTCCCCTGCAGGCCTGGTTTCCGCCCCCTCCAACTTCTCTTCCTTACAAACCTGGATCCCCCAACTGCCCTTCCCTGCAAGCCTGGTCACCCCAACTTCCCTCCTCTGCTGGCCTCGTCACCACTAACTGCCCTCCCTTGCTGGCTTGATCACCCAAAACTGCCCTCCCTGGCAGGCCTGGTTCCTCCCAGTTGGCCATCTTGTGGTGGCCATGTTGTGTCCACATGGGGGGCAGGATCTTTGACCACATAGAAGCAGCCATCTTGTGTATTGGAGTGACAGACAATTTGAATATTACTCTCTTATTAGTTAGGATATACCTATGATATTGTTTAATGTCTGCATCTCCCCCTAGGCTATATATTCTCTCAGTAGTTTGGCTAAACATTCTACTCCCAATCAATTTTTTCAATAACTATTTTTTGAATGACTATATGTGTCACATTTTTTTTAACCAAGAATTTAACTTGATTAAAAAAATGTTAGAAATCTTTTGTAATTACTAATTATCATGCATATATAATAGATGCTTCCAAATTGCACAAAATATATACAATAGTTTCTTTCTTCAGAGTATATGGTATTTTCTTTTTAAATGTTTTTGTATGCATGTCCTACAAAAGCCATAGTCTGAACTATTAAAAATTGAATTATAATAGTTTCAATTAAATCTTCCTTGAAGTTTCAAAAGAAACTCATATTCTTAGAAGATTCTTGAAGCTGTGCAATTAACATTTACATATGTGTATTAATTTGATGTTTTTAATTGCAGTGAATTAAAAACTCAGCCTCTAACTTGCTTAAATAAGAAACAAATATTCTTTACTATAACAGTAAACCCAAAGACAGGGCTTAATATTTGATATAGCAACTCATATGTATTTATGAGAACCAAGTTCTGTCTCTCTACTTTGTGGTTATTAGTAAGTCAGCTTTTTTCTCAGTTGGCTCCTGTCAGAATTGCAAGGCGGCTGCAATAGTCCCAGGAGTCACGTTGATACACAATGTCCAGAGGGAAACTAAAGGAATCCTTTCTTAGTCTGACTTATTTTAGAAGAAAGGAAGTCTTTCCTAGCAGTCCCCTCAACTAACTTCCCCTCCCATATCATCACTGGCCAGAATTGAATGCATGTACAGTTTTGAACAACCATTGGCTAGAGAGATGGGACTGTCAGGGTTAACTGATAGTAATTATTTGGCGGGGGGCGGGGAGTGTGAGAGTGATATGAGCTAGTGAATTTTTTGTCTCCATATCAATGATAATAGTTCTTTTTTATAATTCAGTGAATTAATGATTGAGAACTTTTAAGAGCCAAAACTACCCAAAAATGTTTTCCCATTAAGGTGTCCAACTTCCTATTCAAGATAATATTTAAATAAAAATCAGTTATTACTCTTATTAGCAGCTATTGGGGAAAAGCACAAAAAGTCTAAATTTAAGATCAATTCTGAAGAACTGACACGTAACCATATTCAAATCTTTAAGAGCTTAAACAGGAGAAACATACATGGGAAAAACAGCTACATGCTCCCAGTGGTGGCCTGCTGGGGGGAAATCCACATCCCTCCCAGGACAAAGTCTCTTTTTTATGGGATATTAATAGTAAAAGCATATGGTGGGTAGTCCCGGAGATCACTAGAAAGAACAATGTATTTCTGAGTTAATATCCAGACAGTTATCCACACTCCATACATTCATTAACCTCCTTCCTGAGGCCTGACTTTTATCTTCAGGGGCATGCTGGCTTTCTGGGTAGTCAGCGAAACCTGAGGCTACAGTCAGAGAGAATTAAACAGAGAGCCCAACTTTTCCCAGATGCATTTACTGCTGGATCCATAATAAATTTCTAAAGTGAGTTCACCTACAGGTGCACATATTTCTTTTTGGTGCTATTATTCTCTTTTTCATTATTGCAAAACCTGTGCAAAATTTTAAGTTTCCTTGATTCCCTACCATGTTAGGTGATGAATATGAAAAGACATTTGACTGTTCAGTCTGTGAACATGACCTGAAAACTATGTACAGTAATTCTTTTCACTCAAGAAAGTAACTTCTTCCTGTTTGATACTCAAGAAAAATAAAGATTCCTAATTACAAACTTCTATTCTTCATTTGGGAAAGTGATAGGGTTCCTCTACTCTCTAAAACAGACATTCCAAAGTAATAGGCATAGTACAAGGTTTAAATCAAGTATATTTTCCTGATTTTTCTCTCTGTCATAATTGAATCTGTGGAAAAGGAATGGTTTAAGCCTCGTTGTACTGTTCAACTAGTGATAGTCTTACTATTGCTGGAGTTCAAAAGTTCCTTTGGCCTTCAAAATTACATTTAAAATGAATGTTGTATTTGTTTTCTGTTGCTACTTGTCTCCCTTGGCATGTGTATGTCTCTATGAGCGTGTTTGTTTTAAGGAACATTGTTAACCTCAGTTAACCCATGTAATTAAGAAGGTATTAGTA
>PVJN01053822.1:0-13652 GCA_004026805.1 Lasiurus borealis | reverse complement strand
GCCCTGTGTGGGTCCTGGGGTGAAGCAGGGACACAGACTCACCATATGGTAGAGGCGGGAGTTGGGGTGTGGGGGCGGGTGCTCCATAGCCATGGGGGGCGGCGGGTAGCGGATCTGGGACCAATCCTCATAGCCGTGATGTGGCATCATAGCTGGCATGGGCGGATAGGCATAGGGGTAGGCCCCGCAGAGGTGCTCCGGGTGGGGCTCCACGTGGTAGCGCTCTGCCGAGGCCTGCAAGAAAGGCTGATGTCTGGCTCTGGCCTGTGACGGGCTGCAGGGCCATCCCCAGTGACACCATCTCATCTTTCCTCCTCTAGAATGTTAGTTCTCTGAAGGCTGGGACATGGGCACAGAAAAGGCTGGCACATGGTATGGAATAGCAAAATGATGACAGCTAATGTGACCCGAGTACTTACTCCATCCCAAGTACTGTTCTAAGTGCTCTACTGCATTACTGGTTAGTCAGTGGGGCACCTGAGCAAACACTGCCTCTCCTATCATCTGTAGCTCTCTGGGGAAGGTCAGTGAACTACATGCTGCTTCCTCCTTGAGCCCCCTCACCTTTGCTTTCCTCTTCTGCTGTTTGAGGGCTTCTTTCGCCTTCTCTTCATCTTTGAATGCTTTTAGCTGAGAGAAGAAAGGAGGGAGCGAAGACTGTTGGCCCAGGTGCTTCCTGGCCAAGCCTGGACCCGGGCTTCAGCAGCCCCAGGGTTGATGGGCTGATGCAGCGGGGGCTGTCCTGCCTGGCCCAGCCCTGGGGAAGGGCCCTGTGCGGCAGAGCATGGCCCAGGCCGGTGGCTACAGGTAAGGCCTGCTCACTGTGAGAGGTCTGAACACCAGTCAGGAGGCTTCCGGTGTGCTCACTGCTTCTGTGCTTCCATATTAAAAATTTTCAGGTGCATTCTGCGAGACCATTGGGGGCTCCGGGCCAATTCCTGAATTTGCTCTTTAAAGGCATCAAAACTGACTATGGAAAGTCAGAGCTAGAGGTTAGGGGCGGAGTGGGCATGTCTCCCTGAAATCCATAGAAACTTATAGCAGAGCTGGAAAGAGAAGCAGTGAGTGTCCTGACATTCAGGCTCACCGGGACCCTGTAACCCATGCCCCCGTCCCCACAAGGGCAGGCCAATGGCCCCTTCCTCGGGTCAGCTCTTCTCACCTGGGCATTTGACAGGGTGACCTGGGCCTGCAGTTTCTCTACCTGCTTCTTCAGCTCTTCCTTCTCCTCATTCATGCGTTCCCGATCACTGCGCTCTCTCTGGAAGTCCTCCTCAAAGATCTTCACCTGCAGAGGTGAGGAGGGGAGGGATAGGGGGAGAGAAAAGATGCAGCTCTGCGTGGAGGCTCAGACTTGCTGAGGCCCAGAAGCCTGTGCTGGCTGCTGAGAGTCACAGACATTAGAGCTGGTGTCACCCCATCTCGACAGCCCCCCTGGAGAGGGAAACAAGTACACCTCCAGCCCAACTCCATCTTCAAACAAAGTAGTTCTGGATCCCCCTAATTTATATATTTATTATGTCTTAGATACATTATTTTTAAAATATGTTTTTATTGATTTTTAGAGAGAGAGGAAAGAAGAAGGATTGAGAACTAGAAACAGCAATGAATGAGAAACATCATCTATCAGCTGCCTCTTGCATGCCCTTACTGAAGACTGAGCTCACAACCCGGGCTTGTGCCCTGACCAGGAATCCAACCAGTGACCTCTTTTTTCATGGTCTATGCTCAACCACTGAGCCAGGTGTGGATCCCCCCATTTTATATTCTGGGCTTCAACACAGGGTTTCATTTAAACAAGGGATGTATGACTTTTAAAAAAAGACTGACAGCCATTAGCCATTCCAACCCTATCATTCTGCTTTGGTCCCAAAGGTGGAGGCTATGGTACCAGAGTGTGGATGGAAGACCTTCCAAGAGTAGAAGGCGTACAAAGCTCTCCCACAGCTTCCGGGAGCCTGGCAGGGAAGAGGCTAGGACCTGCATGGCATCACATGGAAACACCTGGGACAGCATGACCTTCCCAACCTCCTTTCATGCTTCCTTGAGGAGAAAGTCTCTGTTTTATCCAGTATGTCTTTAACGCCGTTCTAGTATGTGTTAGTGAAGAGAATGAGGACTCAAGTTCAGAGTCTTCATCAGACAAGAGCATCAAGTTTAATAACACTGTTTTGCTTGCTTATGGTTACCTTTTTATTTATGGGAAAACAGCAAACAGGTTTTTCTATTTGGAGTAGTGACATAAAGCTCCTTTTAAATTATATTTATTGAAAGTAATTTATTTAAAATTTATTCTTAATATACTAGGTAGATAATGGCAGAGTTGGGATAAGGATGGCTAAATCATAGAGCAATGACTAGTAAGGGACCCAAGGCTGGAAAGGATTAACCTATAACCAGGCTGGGGTCCTGGCCAAAGGCAGAAAGCAGACCACCAATTACTGCTTCCATGTGATGCCAAGCCCATCCTGAGTGCTCAGGATGCTCCAGCTCCCACTACACATCCTACCTGGTCTCCCCCCAAGGCTCACCTGCTGTTTCAGCAATTCGTTCTGCGTGACCAGCTCCTGTTTTCTGAGGGGGCCCCCAGCTCCTTCTGGGTTCCCAAAGGCTGTTGGTGGAGACGATGGGGAGGCCTGGATGCTCAGTGCTTCCTCTAGGGCCTGAGACCAGCAAGAAAGAAGATGGGTCCATCAGCAGAAGCCCTGAAAATCACGTTCCACTGACACGGTCATCCTTAGGGACGCCCTTCCTGACAATAATGATAATCACCACCACCACCAGTACTATTTAATAAATGCTACCCTATTCATTAATACTATGCACACATCATTTCACCGAATCCTCTCCACAGTCCCAGGAAGAAAAGACTACCATCCCCATTTTACAGATGTGAAACTGAGGTTCCGAGACCTGAAGTGATTTGCCCAAAGCCACACAGCAAGTGGCAAAGTGAGGATTCAAATCCAGTGTGTGCTATTAACCAGCAGCCTAAACTTCACGAAGAAGGGAGAATTTCCCTTTTCCTGAGCAGGTGTGGCTCAAGCCCAGCACCCAGACCTAGAAGGAATATTAAGTCCTTCAGGAGAATCTTCAGTCTGCCCTGTCCTGAGATCCATCAGCTTCTACAACCCATTCCCACTAAGCCAACCCTTCCATCTCCTGGGGTTAGATTAGATTGGATTTTAATTTCAACTTGCTCACCTCTTAAAAGGTTTCTAGTAACTGGCTTTCTCCTTCAAACCTGTTAACTTGTTAGGTGAGAACTTGGAACACCTCTCACGACTGGCCATCCTCATCCCCACCCCACCTTCGGCCCCTTGGACGGCAGGGCCTCGGCCCACCATGTGGCAGCATTGCCCAAAGTGCCTTCCTGGATGGCACGGAAGTCAGGGAAACCTGCTCCAACTTGGACTGGGTCAGCTGCTTGGTCTGCTTGACTCCCCCAGAAACAAAGCTGAGTCAGGATTCGATTTCGGGATGCTGCGAGGGGAGGCTATGGCTCCCTTTCATTCTCCTACTCCCTCTGCCCCATTTTTTAGGTGAGAAGATGGAGGTCCCGAGGTAGGGAGGGCCTGGTACTGATCATCCACACCTGAGTGTCTGTCCCCAGCTATGCCAAGGAAACCTGGGGGGCATGATCCTACCTGGGCCAGCCCTATGGCCAGCATCATGTACTGTATTCTGCCTGGATTTTAACCTCAACTCCCCCAGGTTGGGACACATCCTTCTTTTCTCTGAGATCAGGTCGCAAGGACCCAGACTGATCATAATCAATGCTTTTCAAATACCAAAGCCAACAGAAGGGAAAAGCTGGCCCATAGACTCAGCAACGCCAGGCCTTCAGAGAGGACACACAGTCCTGTAGATAAGCACGCATGGCAATAGAAGCCGTGCTGATCCTGGAGCCTCTTCACCAGGATCCAGACCCGCTCTTGCCAGCAGTGCCTTCCTCTAACCCGGCACTGGAAGGTGGGCAGGGCCGGATGGTTTGGATGGCAACATGGAGGCCCAGAAAGGATCGAGACCTGGCCTGGCCACTGCCACTCGCCTGATTTAGAGGAGAGGGTTTCTGCTTTTCCTAGCCCACCCGGGTGCCCTGTTTCCCTGGGTCCCACCTCCCAAAGGTGGGAACCCCCAGGGCCTGTGCTCGCTCACTCCCGTCAGCGGGTGGGTGGCATTGTGGGTTATATGTCCCTGTGAAGTCACACACCTCCCACCACTGCATGAGAAGACAGAATGTTAAATAAGTAATCACAAGAAAATGCGAGAAGAAATGGGAAAGAAGTTGCTGGGACTCTAGGTGCGTAGAACAGGGTGACCTGAAGGAGATTTGTGGGACGCCTAACTGCACCTGAACAATGAGCAGGGTGTCACTGAGTGAAGAAACAGCACGTCTAAGGGCACGGAGGGGAGCAAGCACAGGCTCGTCCCAAGGCTGGCCACTCTGTGTGGGGTGGGGGGTGGCAGAGGCGGGGACCTCGGGTGGCACCCAGGCCCTCAGCACCAGTGCCTTAACCCAGACTTGCCCCTCCTGAGCTGAGGGCTGGGCACTGGTGGGAGTTGGGCTTAGGGGAGCTCTGCTTGCCCGAGGGACCAGGACCAAGGTGCCCACCTTGTTGAGCCGCTGGATCTCCTTTTCCTGGTAATCCCGCTGCCGGGTCAGTGGGCTCAGCTGATCGTGCAGACACTTGACCTTCTGGCGCAGCTCCTTGGCTTCTGCTGACAGCTGCTCCTTGTCGGTCTGCAGGGAGCACGGGGGGGTGGGGGTAAGCTGGAGCCTCTGCAGGAGACTGGGACTCCCTGCACCGCTGCTCCGCCTCTCCACCTCTCCAGCATGCCTCCTCTCTTGCTCTCAATCCGCAGCCCTCGCTGTGCTCACACAGGGCAGCCGGGGTCAGGGCAGTAATGCCCAAAGGTCCTGACCTCAAAGAAGAGGCACTCTGGTTAAGTGAAAGGTGCTGGGTTCTGACACCAGCTCCTCTACCAGCTGAGACCTGGGGTACAACCTGCTCTGGTCCAAGCTTACCTATCTACCATAGGTAAGGAGTTTCTTTTGTTTTTCTGTTAATCTTCACCTGAGAATTTTTTTCCCCATTGATTTTTAGAGATAGTGGAAAGGGAGGGAACGAGGAGAGAAACATTGATGTGAGAGACTGGTTGCTTCCTGCATGTCCCCTGGCTGGGGGCGAGATCAAACCTGCAAACCAGGTACTCACCCTTGACCAGAAATCTAACCCAAGACCATATGGAGCACAGGCAGACACTCTAACCACTGAGTCATACTGGCCAGGGCAAGGAGTTCTTAACATGAGTCACACATGGACCTCAGGAGGTCTGTGAGCCCCAAAACAGTGCAATTTTGTCTGTGCAGTCTTCTAGGGAGAAAAGCCATAGTTTCTGCCAGATTTGCACAAGGTTCTTCTGTGACACAGAAAGTGAGGAACCACTAAGAATCTCTAAAAGACCTTTCTGCTTTTTAGTCTCTGAACCTAGAGGAGAGAAAACACTCAAAGAAATAAAAGTAGCATAAGGCAGAAAGCGTTCCTACACAGAGAAACAGTCCATCCTGGAAGGTTAAAAGAGAGTGTGCAATAGCTGAGAAGAAATCAGGGAAGGCTTCCAGGTGGAAGCACTGCTCCCACACCCACTATGGAACCATCAGGGCTCCTTCACTGCAGGGCCACGGCTGGATTGGCCCTTAGAGAGCATCAAGCCCTAGCCCCTTTACATGAAGGGAAATGACTGTGCAGAGAGGGGAGATGATATCTCTCAGGCTACACAGTGATACCTGGGGCTAGAGCACAGGTATCTTCATTGCAGCGCTCTCTCTCACCTTGCAAGTCACAAAAAGTGTTTAACACAGGGACAGGCAGCCAGAGGATGCAAGGGCAGCCTTGGTCAGAACTGGTGGGAACTGGTCTGGACTCCTGTTGAAGAGGCTCCAGGATTAGCACGGCTTCTATCGCCATGTGTCCTTATCTACAGGCTGTGCTTTGTCTCCAAACATCCCACCTTCCCCCGCTGAGAGGGAGGTGCTGTCAGATCCAGGGAACTGCCTACCTACAATGTGAGCCAGGGGAAGGGACCAAAGAGCTAGGGGTCACAGGCTGACAGTCACAAGATGTGACTGCATTCAAGAGAAAAGATAGGCAGTGTCCTCCCTAATACTCATCTTCAAGGACAGGGGTGGTCACCGAGGCAGGTGACAGCTCAGACAAGCCCCCTGGGTGTCCAATGCTGATGAGAGGGAACTCTGAAATGCAAACTGTGTTGAAAAATGTCTATTTTGAAGCTAAACAATAATAGCCTGGGCCGTTCCCATGAAAGGGAAGGCATCACTACATAAATAAAACCTCCCAGAAGTCTGCGGGGCAGGTGGCCTTTCCTCTTTCAGCTGTAACAGAACCCCGAGGGCCTTGGCTGGGATCAGCCACACGGATGACAGATCAGATGCTGCTTCTTCAGAGGGCAGATTCCTGGCTCCCTGGCTGAATCTGGCTGCTCTTCCTGCCCCCTCCGTGATCCCTGTCACTTCTCCTGTGTAGTACTTCACACACTTCAGCTTATTTGCTTCTGTAATCAGTTGTTTAGTGTCTCTTCCCCCTCAAAGCTGGGACTGGACTGTTCAGCACTGAGTCTCTCTGCCCAGCACAGTGCCAAGCGTATGGTCTGTGGAATAATGACTAGATGAATGAATAGAGAAACTTTGTCTCCAACCAAAGCCATCACAACTCAAACACTCAACAGTACCCACCCCCATCGAGTGCCCCAGAGCCGGCCTGCTTCTCTCTCTTTGCTATTCTGTGCTTCCCTAGCTCACAAATGCTAACTGAGCAAAAAGTTCTGTTAGGAAATAAGAAAATATAAAAAGTAATGGCTAATCCAATCTTCTCAATGTTTAGATGGGAAACTGGGGCAAGGGGAAGGAAAGTAGTTTTGCCTCTGGCCTCACAGCCCTGGGCACCAGAGCGGGAGCCGGAACTCTCAGGTCTTCGGACTCCTGCCCTGGCTTGTTTACTCCACCGGGGAGGGAGGAGCAGGCCTCCCGGAGCCAAACCCACAGGGCCCAACAGCCACACTTGCCTCCTCCATTTCAATCTTGGACTTGGCCAGGAGAAGCTTGCGGTCAAAGTCACGCTGCTTCTGTTCCCGCTCAGCTTCCAGGTCGGTCACCTGCTTCTGCAGGTCCGCCAGCTTCTGGCGCAGCTCAGTGATCTGGGTTCAGAGGCAGAGGGAGGGGGGCGTGAACGTGACTGCCCAAGGGACAACAGTGCTGAGCAGGACGGTGGGGGATGCCCTGACAACAGCCGAGAACCTGGGCTCAGCCTGGACTTCCCGTAACTCCCACACTACCTTCTGCTCGTACTGCTGCTTCATGGACCGGAAATGCTGGTCCCACTGTTTGTTCACTTCAAGCAGCTGTGGGGAGAGAGTGGGGTTAGCAGGGAATATAAGCAGAGGACCACAGACAGCCAACTCCATGCACACCAGCTTCCCCACGAGCGCACAGTGTGTGCGAACGCTGGCTACAGACACTGCTTCAACCTCTCACTTCTCAATAAAACTCAGTGCTCCTCAAAGAGAGTCCCTCTATCAACCACCACATTTTACCCTTGCCAGGACAGCGAGCCTAACACCGAGATACAAAAACAGTGTATGAGTCTGGTGTAGAATTATGAAACACACACCCATTTAGAGGGCAGTTTGGGACTATGTATAAAAACTCTAAATTCTCGTTCTCTCTAACCAAGTAATTCTACTCTAAAAATAGTAACCAAAAGAAGCATAAAAGTGTATGTATATCATGATCATTTCAATGTTTGTATTACAAAACAATCGAGAGGCCAGCCTAGGCATAGAAGATGGGTGACAGAAATTACAGGGTAATCAGAAGTGGAGCGCCATGCATTTGTTCAGAAAACCTAATATGCTGCCTCAGTTCTAAGGTGACACTACTTATTTGCTATACTCTGATACAACAATTCTTCCGGGACCAAAGACAATCCTATATCACAAGTAGAATGATGGGAAAGGGTATCTCAATTTCAGAAGCATAAAATAAAAAGTACTCAGAATGAAAGAAATATATATATTAAATATATACATATATGTTAAAGGAATATATATACATATATACATATGTACATATCTATGGACATCCTTAAAGTTATAATTTTAAAGGAAAAAATAAATTTGTAATGCAATATGTACAATTTTTTTCTGTTATTTAAAAACCAGATTATACATTAGTGAGTACATAGACGAAAACAAGAAATACGTAATGAATTGTTACTAACTGTTCATTGTTAGTGTAGGAGATGAGATTCTCAATCTTTTTACAATGAACATTATATTACTTTACTAATCAGAAAAAATACCTGAGGGCAATACAAGCAGAAAACTAGTATGTACATAGGCAAAGGACTAATGGAGGCTGCCTTCCAATGTGCTGGGGCCAGGGAGGCAGAAAGGCCCAGCACCAGGAGAAGGACGGAGCTCCGCAGAGAGGAGCTCAGACAACAAAGGGGACTGGGCTCCAGCTGGGGGTGGGAGATGGAGGGGGAACAGGCATGAGACAAGGAAATAGCCTCGATCTGGGGATTCTCAGCTGGTCAGAAGCAGTGCCACCAGGCGTGGGATCTCCCTCTATGACAGACCCTCCCTAAACCAGTCGCAAGGTGACCGATGAACGCAGGCTCCCCATTCCTGAAGCTGAAACTCACCCACCTTATCACAACCTCTTTCCACCATTTAGGGTTTAGTCTTCCTAAATTACCCTTTCCCTGCTAACAATTTTAGGCTGTGCCCCAAATGCTACCTCCTCAGAGTGACTCTTATGGGCAAGGGGATTGACCAAGAGACAAGATTCCAGGATAGCCTTGGCTGGGTGGCTCAGTTAGTTGGAATGTCAACTCATACACCAAAAAGTTGCTGGTTCGATTCCTGGTCAGGGCACATGCCTCAGGTTGCAGGTTTGATCCCCAGTTGGGACACGTACAGGAGGCAAACCGTCCATGTTTCTCTCTCTCTCTTCCTTCCTCTCTCTCTCAAAATCAATGAAAACATATCCTTATGTGAATACTTTTTAGAAGTCCAGCAAGTCTATGGGCAGATGGTTTAGTGGTCACCATGGCAACTCATCATGGTGACCAAGGACTAGCCAGAACCATGGGACAAGGGGAGGCCTTTGTCCTGTGGGTCCCAGGAGGCCACCTACTTCTGTGCGCTGCTGCTCCAGCATCTTCACCTTCTTCTCAGCTGCACCCAAGACTCCCGCCTCTGGGATCTTACTTGCTGTTGCACTAGCCTGGGGAGAAACACAGAGGGGCCTTTAGCAAAGCCTCAAATAACAATACGCTCACAGATCTAAGAGCCCTCACCTAACCGTGTGTACCCACCTCTTCACCCTCCCATCCACCAGGACACTGCTGCACATCCCAGTCATGACTAAACCCCCTTGGGAAGCCCATTGAGGTCATTATTGTCCCTCCCTGAACCACAGGGGCTCCTAGGACCTCCTCCTCTGTCCTCCTCCCACACCCATGTCTTTCCCTGCATAAGCCCTATCTCTAAGGCACTGCCAGCTGCTCTCCCCCTCCTCCATTCCCAAGTCAACCCCAAATCCTCTGGCTTGGAAGTAAGAGTTACATATTTTTAAATGTTTTATAAAAACTTTTAAATGTTTTTAGAAGGATATAAAAATAAAGATGCATATGTCATTAGTACACACACATATTTTTTAGCTCTGTTCTTTGAGAGAGTCTAAAGCAGTGACACTCCGGTAGCTAGCACACCTAAGGCCCAGATCTTGGTTCCTAAATACCATTCTCCAACAGAAAGGAACAGGACTCCTTGGACAAGGGGTTAATTCTAGGGTTGGGGCAGGGAATGGGTTTGGAGCACCTCATGGTGTCAGAAAGCAAAGAAGTGCCAAAAAAATAATGCCAATAATAATAATGAGAATACTATCTAATAAAGGAGTAATATGCAAATTGACCATCATTCCAACACACAGGATGGCTGCCCCCCATGTGGACACAAGATAACCGCCACAAGATGGCCAGCAGGGGAGGGCCATTGGGAGAGACCAGGTCTGCAAGGGAGGGCAGTTGAGGGCAATCAGGCCAGCAGGGAAGGGCAGTTGAGAGGGTTCAGGCCTGCAAGGGAGGGCAGGTGGGGGCAATCAAACCTACAGGGGTGGGGGGGGCAGTTAGGGGTGGCCAGGCTGGCAGGAGAGGGCAGTTAGGAGCAATCAGGCTGAAAGGGGAGCAGTTAGGCATCAATGAGGCTGGCAGGGGAGTGGTTAGGGGGTGATCAGGCTGGCAGGCAGAAGCAGTTAGGGGCAATCAGGAAGGTAGGCAGATGAGCAGTTGGGAGACAGCAGTCATGGATTGTGAGAGGGATGCCCAAAATTGAAGAGGGTGCAGACTAGACTGAGGGACACCCCCTTTCCCCATGCACAGATTTCATGCACTGGGCCTCTAGTAATAATAATAATAGTAATAATAATAATAATGGTCTGTCAAATGGGCATAGAAAACAATTTGAAAGAGCTTCCCATATCCAAGCTGGAACAATGTGAACCAGAAAATAAATCATGGTAACACTGGATTATAGTCCAAAGAATAAAATGAATATCCTTGAGTCCATAGAGGTAGGAAAATATAGCTGAATAATTAAATAAATGGGGAGGAGAAACAACTCTTCCTTATATAAGAATCCCAATTTATGACCGTGGAAAGAATGAGGGACATGCAAAACTGTCTATAATACTATGGCTATCCGAAAGTGTAAGGAGAAACTGGCCATTTGCACAGCCTCTAAGTTTCTCCTAGGAATAAGCGTTTAATAATTACAGAGAGAAAATTCGTTGCTTTATGTAGAGAAAGCTGACAAACACCCACTTAGCTACATAATCAAGGTTGACAGCAGTGAGACACCTGGTATGATGCAGTAAGGAGAGTGCGACGTCACTCCTGTGATGTTCTTGCCCACATCCATAAACCCAATCCAAGCATAGCAAACATCCAATAAACCCAAATTGAGGGACATTCTACAAAATAAATGGCAAGTATAACCCCAAAGTGTCAAGCTTACAAAAGACAGGACAAAGAAGTCTGGGACCTGTCACAGATTGGAGGAGACTAAAGAGTCATGACAACTAAATACAATGTGGGATCTGGAATCGATCATGGTTCAGTGAGAAACTGGTGGAATCTGAGGTCTACAGTTTAGTTAACAGCACTGTGTCCAAGTGCGTTTTCCAGTTTTGATCACTGAACCATGGTTTTGTAGGACTTTAAAGCCTGGAGTGAGTGCCTAAGAGCAGAATTTGGGAAGCTCAAATGCCCCCTGCAGGCTGACGTCTGTAAGCACACCATAGAACTGGGAGTAAGGGGAACAAGCTGGGGGAGCCCTCAGGGGCCACCACTTCCTCTGAGAAAAATGAGATGGGCCTGACCTTAGAAGCCTGCTGCTTCCTGGAGGGGAGCTGTGCTTAGCATTACTGGGGAAGGAGGAAATGGGGGTGACAGGCTCCCAGAGGGTACATTCTTAACCTCCACAAAGAAGAGAGGTGTCAGACTACCTTACCTGGCTGCTGGCACCCAATCTACCATCAAAAGCAATAGCTAATGTGTACTACTGAGCAAGTGCCAAGCACTGCACCTCTCCGCAGGCACATCACCGAATCCTCCAATTATCCTCTGAGAGAGGTGCTATAATCTCCTTTATGCAAGGATGAAACTGAGGCCAGAGAGTGTATGTAACTTGTCCAAGATGGCAGCAGCACTCAACCCACATGGGACTCCAGGGCGCTGGCTTCACTGCTGCGCATAAGCCCACAGAGCCCTCCCGTGGGCAGGGTGGTGAGACCATCTGGCTTCTGGGGAGTTGATATTAAAGAGCTTTGGAAAAGTGAAGAGGCCTGCCCACAGAATCCCAAGAACCCAGAGGTCAGGAGAATCCCCGAGTCACTTCCACAAGAGGAAAAACAAGGCAGACCCTGACAGGAGGGGCAAATGGAAGCAGGGAGGGCCACTTCCTAGTGTGGTTCCCAGCCCCACCTTGGGCCTGTCATGACAGTGAATGGTGCAGGAAGCTGGGTTAATGATGCCACAAGACCTCTGCAAGGTCATGCTTTCCAGCCTCCAGGCAAGGCTGGGTAATGGAGTAATAGTCCTGGCTCTGCCTACCTTACAGGGGGAAAAGAGATCTGAACAGGATGATGGATTGGATTTTCGAGTCTTGGATAAACTCTATAGTAAGAAGTAATTAAGTTACTAGGACAATTACATAGGTGTGGGGCTTATTAAAGACAATTGAGTCCTGCTGTGCAGCCATTAAACCCCATTAAAGGGGAAAACGTGTTAGCAAGAAACTGGGACTCAGCCCTGCAGCCAGGGGAAAGGCACTGACAGGGCAAGGAGCCAGTTCCTGCCTGGGGACTGGATGTGAACCAGGGATACAGCAGTGTTGGTAGGAAGGGGGCAAGTGGCCAGCCCGGTGGCACTACCAAGCCATGCTCCTCCCCTCTCCATGTCAGAGACCCCTGGGGGCAATCACAGGAGCTTAGCAGAGTCCCCTGAGAAGCCTTCAGGGGGGTTAAAACCCTGTTTCTGCCAGGAATGTCTGAGCTGTCATGCTCGGGAGCCACCCTATAAAGAGTGGGATGTGTTCAGGGAAGGTGCTCACACTGAGCCAAGGGCTCAACCACCGTCTTTGAGCAATGGAACTGGGGCTATTCAGTCTGGAGAGAGAGGGCTGGTGGGGGCCACAGAGCCATGGTCCTGGCTGGCAGCCTGCGTGTGTGTTGCAAGGAATGGATGCTCCATGTGGCTGAAGGCAGAATAAGCAGTGAGCGGGAGAAGCTCCAGTGAGTTGGACTGTCAGGCCAAGCTAAGGAAAAGCCTTCCAACAATGGAACTGGCTGAGCAGGAGGCAGTGAGCTCAACGCCACTGGAGGTGGCAATGGAGGCTGGCACTGGCAGGCGGGGATGCTGTGGAAGGAGTTTCTGACCACATACCTGCAGCTGTCCAGCTGCCCCCTTCTTGCCTGCGCCTTCCATCTTGGGTGAGCCTGGCCTCCCGCAGACACCGTCTTTGCCGCTGGTCATCAACAACTTCTTCAGCTCCATGTTTTCCTCCCTGGGTCGGAGGCAAACACAGAAGTCACGTTGCTGGCTCTGGGGTGAAAACCTACTATTCATCTGAGTGGCAGCTGAGAACTGGGGTATAAGGCAAGACTCTGGAACCTTTCATCTGGTGCAACCAAAGGGCATCCTTAAACTCCTGTGGCAATCTGTGGGCTTCCCTGGGAGTCGCCAGTCATCACCGCAGGGTGTCCCCAAGTGGGATGCCTGCAGACATGGGATCCTCAGGACGCAGCCAAACCTGCATGCATTAAATAACCCTGGATCACACTCTAGTGATTCTTCCCAATTACCTTTCAGCTTCCGGTGTGGAGCAGGGGAAAAGTCTCAGTGTGATGTTTTGAGCACCTTTCCTGTACTTGCCAGTCTCCCTTGTTAAAAGGGAGGTAGCTGCCCAGTTGGTGTGGCTCAGTGGTTGACCTCAACCTATGAACCAGGAGGTGATGGTTTGATTCCCTGTCAGGGCACATGCTTGAGCTGTGAGCTCAGTTCCCAGTA